>JAUTBT010025853.1:0-39354 GCA_032361225.1 Lepetodrilus schrolli
AGTGATTCATTCATAGTACCTCCCACAGTGATTCATTCATAGTACCTCCCACAGTGATTCATTCATAGTACCTCCCACAGTGATTCATTCATAGTACCTCCCATATATACTGAGGCACAGTTAGGCTATTACCCCTCTCCCTGCTAAATTAGGTACAGGCTCTGCTCTTTAGGGCATCTCCGGTTGCCTTCAGCATGGAGAGAGTTAATAGGAATGATGCAATAGTAGTAAGGAGGTTATGACCCTTTGCATTTCGACATCATTAACTTAGTAACTACTGTTGTTCATTATGGACACAGAATTGACGGTCAGTATCTTTATGTCTATGTATTTCTCTAATGCATGTAGGAATTTAAATTTGATTACTTGACATTGATACATATGATTATGCTAAGAAGGAAAAATACTGAAAATTAAAATAATATGGACAGATGCTAAAATTCAACTTTATCTTGAACACAAGCGGCGACTCTGAAACATGTTGTTGTTCAACTAAAAGTACTGCTGTTGATGATAATCACTTTGTTAATTTATTGTGCATCAATATTAAATGTAATATTTAGCTGTATCTTGATTATATTTACATGAATAGAAAATCAGAACCTGTTTTAAGTCATAAAATTAACTAAAGTCATCACTAGCTGATGATGGCCATAATGCATGGCCGCCATTGCACACGTCGGCAGTGAGAAATTCCTTTGATGTTTCTACAACTTTCACAAAATGTTCATGTACCTTGGATAAACAAATTGGATTCAATTTTAGCATATTCATTAAATTCGATCATTTGTCTTATTTATCACTGCATATAAATGACCTCAAATATAAACAAAATCGTTCAAAATTGACAGAAAATAAAAGGTTTGTGTTTGGTGATGACGTTCCAAATGGACCGGCAGAAGTCGCTCATGTGCTTGCATTCAGCTAGTTTCAGCAGCCCTAAAAGATGGATGCTAATATTGCTTCGGTGTATTAATTCCTATATATTGCCTCCTATAGTGATTCCCTCATAGTACCTCCCATATTGATTCCTTCATATTACCTCCACAGTGATTGCTTCTAAAAATCTTTCATATTATCAACTATACTGTACTATCAGTGTACGGTACTATTTGTGGGTGTGATAGCTGGTGATATCAGGTGACTGACAGCAAGTAATCGTGATGTCCATGTTACAGTGCGGCTGTACGAGCAGATCCACGAGCTGGAGGCGAAGCGAGACCAACTGGTTGAGGAAGCCAAGACTCGGGGCACGCCAGCCGAGGAGCGCGAGAAACTCCTGAAACAGGTCAAGGAGGACAACCACGAGATTGCCAGCATGGAGCGGCAGTGAGTACACAGCAGTAATTGTCATTGTAGAGCAGTAATTGTCATAGGAGTAAGTAATAGGCAGTTATAATCCTCGGTCTGTCAGTACCAGCCAGTGTTTGCAGGTTTACTGTTAAATTCTGTTCTACGAATGTTGAAGATTTCCTCCTGCCCTAAACTGACAAGTCGTGTTACTAGTGAAAGAATCTTGAAAGTGGCTATAAACCCCAATTCAAATGTTTTTAATTCAATTTTACAGTACCAGCAAGTACATGTATTATGATCTTAGAAGTAATCACTTTCCAATGTTATAAACTGTTCTTTAAAAAAAATATATATTTCTGTGAGACTGCAAAGTTAAAAACTTTAATTACTGTTTGTAAATCAGTTCTTATGATATGTTTCTATTTATTATGGATTAATTTATGACAGAACCATAGAATTCTACCTACTGAAAAGTATATATATTTTTTTTTTATAAATAATAAAGCAATGATTTTGTGTGCCAAGTGAAAGTATTTAGTATTTATTAATTCATTTTACCAACATCTATAAGGCATAGCAAGGCAAGCCTAGATGATTGTTGTTAAAGGTTGTTGAAAGTTGTTAAAGGTTGTTGTTGTTGAATATTGTTGTTTGCAGGTTGTTGTTGTTGTTACAGGACCAAGGATATGGAGGAGAGGATAGAAAACGTGCATGAGGAGATCAGACAGCTGGACCTTGACATTGAGGAAAACCAAGGTAGATAGGTGTAATATATAGATAGATGTAATATATAGGTGTAATATATAGATGTAATATATAAAGGATCTCATCGAGTTAGCAAAACTGATATAATGCGAGGCTCTACCGAGCATAATATCATTTTTGCCAACGAGTTTAATAATTGAAGCTGAAGCTCGTGCATAAAATATAACACTCGGGACATAAAGTTGATATTAAATAGAATATTGTGTAATATCCTCTATATATAGCATGGATTTATTGCACTCCCTAACTCTATGTTATATGATAAATAGATGTAATATATAGACTTCCTTTGTTAACATGACTTCAAGGCATTCTCAACATTCACAGTGAGAGTGCGAACAAAATAGAGCTATTGTTTCTTGTTCTTTAAAAACAACCTAAGGGAGATAACTATTTGCAGTATTACTTGTGGCATATCTGTGAGAAATATATGTTACTTTACACTAACAAATACATGTATATTGCAGGAGAGCGAAATCAGAAATATAAAGAACTGAAGAAAAGAGAAGAAAATATGGATGGTATGTTTAAATATTTTTATTTAATTAGTTTCAGTTTTACATATGTGTTCAAAATTATATTGATCAAAAAGATTACCAAATAAAATAACTATTTGTTATGCTTCTTCAAAGTTTGTCAGTCATTATTTATGTCTTTAATTTCTGTTTTAGAATTCCTGAACACATATGAAGCAACAAAATCAACAGAAATGGTAAGCACCTATTTCATTTGACACAGCAGGATCATAATTGTTTGTTCATGTTTGTGTATAAGGATGGGAGAAAATTGTCTTATTTTACAAAGATATTTTGTCCTATTACAGCAAAGAATTGCTGAACTGGAGAAAAATATTGTGGAAGCCATGGAACATATGAGTCGGGTACGTTTGTTGTAAATCTTGTCAAGTAATGAAATCAATGAAATTCAAATCTGAAGTTTTATGTGTATTGGTGTTTCTAACAAGGATTGACAATTATATTGATCAATTATATTTATTTTCTGTCAACCAACCATACACAATCTCTGTTTATTATTATTTTTATTTTGGAACTGACAGTGGCCAAAATATCAAATTATGTTTATTAATATTTTCTACAGCCCGAGCCAAAATTATAAACCAAAAAATCTGTAAACCAGGGAATCAAATAACTACAGTTTCACTCATAATACTTCAAGGTTATCGGATATTAGTTATCATATACAGCAGTAATGCCAGTGACTATGTAACTTGACCTGCACTGATTGGTCTGTTCTGTGGTTCAGAATATGGGTAGATTCTCACACCTCCCGACACCCAAGGAGCTGGCTAGCATGAAGGAGGACCTGGCTTTTAAGGAAGGAGAGATGAAGAAGTCGGAGACCACAGCCACTGGAGTAGCCTCAGGTATCTCTTCTCTAATTTTTGTGTCTTGAGATATTCTTGTACATGGTCCTTGTGTAGCTGGGTGTGATACAAGATTCTCCTACTGATCTCGCCCAGCGGGGTTACCCCCCTTAGCTCAGTTGGTAGAGCATTGATAGACGCATAATCCAGCAACTTGGGTTCAAATCCTAGAATCGACACTGTCCTCTGTTATATCTGTGCCATATCTTTTTTTTAATACAAGTCTACATACCACTTCCAAAGCTGGGTACCCTTTGATAAAGCTCTTGTCTCCACTACGAGACCAGATACAGCTGCTCTCACTATATACTATCGAGTGACCGGTTTTCATGGTATAATGGTTGGAAGCGAGCTACTCGTGATCTATTGACGATTGTATCAAAATTTATTATTAAGCATAAAGAACACGTACTTCCTCATTCTTTTATCACAAAACACTGCTATAATTCAAGCGTTAATTAATTAATTAATTATTGGAATTAGAATTAATTGGAATTGATAGGAGTGTTATATGGTAGATGAAGTCTGGTATAAATTAACTGGAATTAATAGGAATATTATTGTAGTGTAACAGGTGCAACTGTTGGGAGTACAGACATGTGCTGGGTCTGGTTTCAGAGAGAGAGAAGCTGCAGCAGGACTTGGCCAAGATGCATCAGTTTGAGGAGAAGCTGAAGGAGGAGTTGGTGGTCCTCAAGGAGAAGGTGGTCGGCATGGAGAAGGAGATCCAGACATACAGTGACCTGGACAAACTGAAGGAACAGTCGGAGGCCAAGAGAAATGTAAATCACTGTCGGACCATTACTGATATGTATTTTCTATTGGCTGTGAAGGGGGGGGGGGGGGGGGAGCCGTAAAATGTTTGAGTATTTCTCATTGATAATTAGTTCAATCAGACATTATCTATTTATCTATGCTGAGTTGTATCGTAGAAGATTTTGAATCTGTGTATCGTTCCACAAAGCTCTCTTATCTCTCTTATCTACTACGAGAATGTAGCACTCTGATTGCGATCTCTTTTATATGGTGATCGGGCACTCGCAAGAGCGTTATAGTCTCATAGTGGATGTGAGATCTTCAAGAAACGATACCCTGGACAAAATATTGACCAAATTTGACAAATAATATTATCCCAATTTAAAAAAATAAATTATAACAATCAATCATTAATTAAGCCAAATTATTGTTAATATATCTGAGGGTTGATTTTCTAGCCAGTTCAGAAGACTGGCATAGGATTAGCATTGTGAATTGAGCCCATGGTATCATCTCGAAGCTCTCACATCCACTGTGAGACCATAGCGCTCTCATACCGCCCGATCACCACGTACAAGAGATCACTACAAGAATGCTTATGGTCTCGTAGTAGATAGGAGTGCTTCGTGAAACGATGCCCAGCTCAATAATCTGTTAGCACCGTCAAGATATACCAGACACTTGACTTCTTTCATTACCTCTGTGGGCAATGTATGCATGTGACGATTACAGAAACTGATGGAGGACCGCATTTCCTTGGTGTGGCGTCGAGAGTCCTACAAGAAACTGATCCAGCAGCTGCAGTCACAGTATGAGGGCCTGAAGGCTCAGCTGAACGACAACGAGACTTACACACAGGTCAGATAGTCCACCACAGACACCTCAGGCATTCTGTTTTATCTGCAGACCACAATTTTCATTCATTCATTCTTGTAATTTAATAAAAATCAACTTTCATATATGTGGCAAACAAATTATTCAATAAATTATTCAATAAGCCAGCTCGGAGTTTCGAATACACACAGAATATGAATGCGCAACAGTTTTGTTCATCAAAGGTGAAAGCTAATTATGGTATGGTATAATGCTATTAAAATGCTTATCACAACCACCAGAATACATTACAGTGGTAAAGAATAAGTAATGCAAAATAGATGATAAACACGTATTATTATCACTACACCACCTCAAATAGTTGTTAATGTGATTTTATGTTTGACACGCACGTGAATATCCTGCATTTATTTGAAACTCCCAAGTTAAATAATACTTCCTTAATAATATTGCAATTTTTATTATTGTTCTGTTTGCAGCTGTCCAACCTGGAGAGGAAATGGCAGCACCACGAACAGAACAACTTCTCAATGAAAGAATGTATCCTTGAATGTTTGACGTTGATATCGCAATTTGACACAACTGCACTTTCAAGTTTCAAGCACTTATATGTTTGTTTTTGTATCAATTACATTGCAATTTAGATGCCTAAATACCTATCTTATATGATTTTAGTTTCAAAATAATTTAATTATGGTAAATATATCTTTTGTTTGAAGTAAATGTATCCAATCATCATACAATTCTTCTCAGAAGAAAATATTGTGAAGAAATAGATTCTATAAGTTTAATCACTAAATAATTGTTAATAGTTTGGCATAAAAATTAGCCTTATAAGTTTATGGATTGTTGCTGAACTTTCTGTGGGAAGATTTCACCCATATGTAATGATCTTCTTACATTTTCGTTGCTTATGAAAATTTCCCACTGCAACAAATCACTCGCTCTTCAAAGTTATCTCATCTCACCTGTATTTATCTATTTTCACCTACTGCTTAGAAATATACAAAATAAGGGACTGCTGAACTACATTATATGTACACATTAGGGGCGGTGGTAGCACAATGGTAGAACGTTGGACTTTGGAGCCAACTCGTCACGTATGGGTGAAAGATTCCTGTGACGTACAACAATAATTCACTCACTCACTTGGAGCCAAAAGTTCCAGGTTCAAATTCTGCCCCATGAGCCCAGCATCAATGTTCGTAAAAGTTACCTTTCTGACGCAATATTGAGAGGATGCACTGTCTGTACCGTGGCAATGCAATGATCACCTTGGTCTGTCAGTACCAGCCGATGCCCGCAGGTTTACTGTAACATTCAGTGCTACGGATGTTGCGGGTTTCCTCCTGCCATAAAACTGACAACCCGTGATACAAGTGAAAGTCTTGAAAGCGGCTGTAAACCCCATTTAAAAAAATATATATATATATATTACTGAAGAACTTCCCAATGATTTACTACCATCCTTGACTAAACCAGTCATCTCAGCAAGGACCATGGAGTGTGACTTTGTTCCCATCAGCCGGAGACTCTACAGAGGACTAGACGACTTCAATGCCATGCTACAAGACAGACTAGCTGGAAAACATACCATGTGAACAAAGGATCCTGTTTTATACATAACACAAAATCACTTCAAACTCAGTTTTATCCGTCCATCACTATAGGAAGATTTTCACCTAAAATGTCACATTATACAAAATAAACTTAATTGGTTTTTTTACATAGATCTATGATTTGTCCATGTCTCGTGCAGAACATTCCGTAACATGTTTGTTATTTACGACTTGCTAAAGATGTTATACATGTAATATTTTTTAAAATTATTTATTCAATAAATTCATGCAGCTATTATTTTTGTTATTCTTCATTGATGATTATAGTTTCAAAACTACTCTAATCACATCCAAGAAGATTGGTATACATTGTCTACATCAATTTTCACCCTTTTTTATTATGTTTAATGGTTTGTCTTACCATATTTCTTGGTAGTTAGAGAGCACATATGTAAAATAATATGTGCATTGACATTCAGATTTGGTGTGAATTGGGGTGTGGATCCACCTTTAAGATTATTTTGTTCATACATGGTATACTAGTATCACGACTTATCAGTTTATGTAATACATATATTCAGAACCAGCAACATTAGAGACCTTTAGTTTTACCACACTCAACTTCAAACGCGAGAATTCCTGCCCATTGAGTCGCATTATTTTGTTGATCATGTAAGAGTAGTTATTGACAAGCTTGTCCATGTTGAAGTGTAAGATATGAAGGATCTCATATGAGTGGTCATATAATACAGAATTTATTAAATGAGTTGGCAAAACTGATATGAATGCAAGGCTCTGCCGAGCATAATATAATTTTCGCCGAGTTAAAAAAATTAAGTAATATACGGTATGAACTCAAATGTGAGATTCTATTTATCACATAACTGTATTAACTATTGTAATATCAATTCAGTCACAAACACTATAATAGGCAAATGTCTTTGGAACGTTAAAGCAGGTGGACAAAATATATTTCCAAGTAAATGTGTAAATATTAAATGTTTTTGCATATTTAATTGAAGAAATATTTTAACTTTATATTCCACAAATTAAATCCCAACAAGGTCTAAAAGAGGTCCAAAACGACTTTTATATCACATATGCACTAGTGAAAATATTTATAGCATGGGATTATTGTACTCCCAAACTCCTAAGTTATGTGATAAAATTTATCACTTAATCAACAAAACTATATTATGTTATGTGCAGGAATTCTCGCATTTGAACTAAATTTCTCCAATATTTTGTAGAAACGTGTATATATCTATTTCAGTTTGACTATCACAACATGTGCAGTAGAAAGATATTATCTAATGGCAGATCTTGTTTATGCAAGAAATCCAAACTTGACTGAACAGGCAAGTGCTCAACTTGTCAAACTGATAAATTGAGCAATTTTCAACATAGTAAACTGTGATAAACATCCCTGCTGAGCCTAGTGGATATCGTTAGCATTGTTAGCTTTTGACCTGACATCACAGTTTACTCAACTGAAAAACAGGTTTGGCTGCAGTTTTCCCTAGGACTTCAAATTATCCTCGAAACTAAATTGGGTCTCAAATTACATTTAAAGTGGCAAGATTATGTTTACATATTGCATCTTTTACCTAAAATAAAAAAATCTTAATATTAATACTAACTATTGTAGGCGAATATATGAAGACAATAATCTATTATAAAAATATGACTGCCATTTTATTGGAAATAAAGGATTATGGGACATTGGGGAAAAATTCGGACATAAAAGACATTGGTGACAGAATGGTGCTCACCAGTAGTTAACTAGCAAAGCAGCATGTTTCTGGATTAGTAAAAAACAATCTGGAGAAAATACATAATTGTTGTCAGGAAATATAGTTGAAATCATGTCATGCTTTACATAACAGCAGGAATAGCAGCGTGTGTGTTTGTACGATAAAATTTATATTATGAAACTACAGCTTTCCAGATTTCATGTATTCCTTAAGGTTCCATGTATACAATAAATAAATAAATAAAATAAAAATAAAATATATATATAAGCTATATATATATATATATATATATATTTATAAAAGCTGTTTTACAAATAAAATGTTATCCGTGGGGATCCCCAACATATTATATAGCGATCCTCAATGTATACTAGTTACTACTGCCTCCGTGAAGTGGTTAGAGCTTCGGCCTGGATCTAGCTTGAGATTCTTCTAGCTTTCCCTGCTGACCATAATATACTTTTTTATTTGGGTATGGTCAGGGGAAACCGTATTAATATAAAAAGTATCTTATGGTCAGAAGGGAAGGGTAGAGGAATCGAGAGCGCTATAGGGTTGAGGCACTTCGTTCTAGCTCGTGTCGAGTCATACCAAAAGGCATACCCCTGGGGTAAAGCAAGGATCTGACACCTTGCACTGTAGCTATCCGTAATACTTCTCGTTTCCCTGGGGTAAAACATGGACCGGACATTGTAGCTACTATATTCCCAAGATACTTATAATACTCCTGTGGCATAGTGGTTAGAATGTCGGCCTGGCCGGGAGAGCGGTAGGGGGTAGGGACGTGGGTCCAGTTGCACGACACTATTGTAGCGCTACAATAGTTGCAAGTCCAATTGGAATTGGTTGCAATAAGCTCTTGCAGGCTATCTAAATAAGACAGCGCTACAACTATTGCAACAGTAGTTGTAAGTCCCTACAAACTATTGTAGCCTACAAGGGCGTCTTGCAACTCGACCCTGGATTGAGCTCCAAATACATTTGTTCCCCTGGGGTAAAAAAAAATACAATTTATTAATTTCTACTGTCATGCTAAATTACCACTGCCCCCACTCGGGCGTCACAGGGTCGTCACAGGGTCGTACACTATTGTATATAGATATATTGATAAAAACAAATATTCAATATTTTGATTTCACAGGATTTACAACAGCTATATGGGAATGCAAGTGACAGTATTTGAATATCCATACTTCATCACCCTTAGCGCAATACACTGCGTAATCATAGTATTATCAATGATAATGCTGATTGCACACACAAAAATGGTAGCAGATGTCTTTCTAAGTATATATGAATATACCTCAAATCATTACAAGTACTGCAGGTACGGTAAATGCTTGGACTTACGATGTGTAAAAGTATGTCACAAACTTGTGATACTAAAGAAATTAGAATACGCAATCCTACAATACAATGTGTTTCAAACCGAATATAATGTAACGGGCAATTCAATAAATACTAGTAGTTATTTGTTATCTGGTATTAGCCTACATTCTTAACTAATTACAATCAACACAAGGGACCATCAATAGGTACTATGCTCAATAAACACATTACTCGAGTACTTCTTGCAATCTTTCAGCCACTTCCGGTCATTTCCTTGGTACCCGAGATGCTCCCAACGTACTGGATATAGTACGTGAATTCATTCTTTTCCCTCCAGATCTTGTGCATAAAAAAAAATAAAAAAATGTTTATATATACTATAGCTATTTAGTAAACATTTTGAGCAGTCTTCACCGTCAGTGAACGATCTTTATGGCATTTACGTAATTAACCCTCTCAGTGCTGGAGGTAACCCGCGATGCCCTAAAGAGGACCGTCTGACTAATCAAGCAGGAAGAGTTAATTATGAATACTATTAAGATTATTAGTATTACTTTTATGCCACTCATTAAAGTGGGGGTCCGTGCAGAGTGAACGTCGCTGACCCTACTACTGAGCTCTATCGTACGAGGGTCAACGAAATAACACCACTTTTACGTGGGAGGACCAGTCCTTGTTTTACCCTTTTAATGCCGAGCGCCTAGCAGGGGAACAAAGTACCATCTTTCAACGTCTTTTGGTACGATGCGACTAGGAATCGAACCCGTGACCTTCCGCACTACAGGCAGACACTTTAACCTACATATTAAGAGTTCATTTGTTTGAAGGATATACAGGTATGCTGGTTTTACATTTTAGGGAAATAATGGGTTCTGTAGCTCACTTAGAAAGTTGGTAGATCTCAGCCATGCAGTCTATTGATTTTTTTAACATTTAATTCAAGTATCCATTAACAGGTATGCCCTTCATTGCTTCAACGTAAATCCTACTGTATGGCGATGTCATCAAACTAGGTTCTTGCAAATATGGCTTCACAATACAATAATAATTTTCGGTTTGTAAAAGTGTGGCTGCATCATCGACATGCAGAATTACTTTTTTTTAAAGTTCTCTACAGTAACTTTACTAGGCAGGGGAAAAGATGGAAGAAATACATCTTTGAGCAAGGCAAGCACTTCACAGGCAACAACTTTGTACTCGAGTATACCGGTAAACATGGGAGAAGCAACGTGCAGAAGAAATGCCAAGCTAGTGGTGATGTCCTGGATTGCAGTGTTTGTATGCTCAACATGTGCCAAAGCTCAATGGACAATGCAAGGAAGCGTGGTTTCGCGATGTCATAATTGTACAAAATTTACTGTACAGTAGAGAATAACCCACGAGGTACGCGTGATAACGGAAAATATGTCCCGAGTGAAATTAATCTTCAGTTCCGAGCTTTAGCGATGAACATTAATTTCACGAGGGTCATATCCGTAACCACTCGTATCGAGTGGATTATTCCAATTATTCAATATAATCATTTTAATGTAAAAAAACCCATTGAAACCTGCCGACAAACAGGTTTATCGAGAGGAACTAGAAGTTAAAGTTAAAGTTCCTAGACACCATTTCATTAAGGCTCAGAAGCTCATATCCACAATAGTACAGCCCTTTCATAATTGGTCATATAAATATAGCACCCAAGACCTCTTGGAAAAGGGGTCAGGGTATGTTCACGTCCAATAATGGATTATTAGTATACACTTTGTTGCACCACCATTACTAGTTTTCGAAAGGCTAGTACACCGACAGAATACAAGAATAAATATTTACTAAAATGGAAAATAAATCTAGTCTGCATACGCACGCGTAAACCAGTGAATGGCAATGCCAATAATTATGTCCCATGTTCATGTGATTACTAGAGCTTCATGAAAGGGTTTTCAGTTCTGTATGAAATGGCACAATAAAGAACCTTGTCCTCGACATTACAGCTAGCTGTAAATCAAATTGAGCACAGCATACAATTCAGATGAAGACTTGTCGACTGTTGTACAACAATGTCAACATACCCATTAGCAGCAGTAATAGGCATCTTCCTTTTATTTAAATACCAGTATGACCAGATTGTCGTCGCTTGGCCCAGAGGTTCATAATATATCGAGTACTATGTCATACGAACTAGTTTAATGATTTAGTTCACAAATCACCATACATTCAAAAGTCGAGCATGAAATCCTACTCCTTTTGAGTTTCGTAATCTTGTATCTTCTGCACAATTGGCTGCTTTCTCACAACTTTATATGTATACATTTTACTCTTCCAATGGTAGACTATACTGTCTTGGTAAAAACATGTAAAGTGGTGATGTCTTTATTCACTAGCAAACTCCTCATGTATTCAGATTTGGTAAGTATGACAATTCTCATCATTCTTTAAAGATACTGCTGCAAAGATTCACTTTCAGGTTGGTTGGCAGCTATAGAACCCACCAACCACACATTTTACAAAAATACAAAAAAGCAGCATGTACGTCTTGTTGCCAACTGAGGGATTCTTTCTTCCAACATCTTCATGCACCATCATGTTTGGCTCATTTATTGCAAAGGAAAACAGCAAACTAATCCAGAAAGATGGGTTGTTATTTCAAATAAATAACTACAGTGATAGCTGTCCAAGAAAATGCTGCCACTTGCCAGCATCCTCAGCGAGTACACCAGATATCAGCAACAACATTTATACCCACAAGGACCATTCCACAAAACTGTCGTCAAATTTCCTTCCATGCCGCCAAGAGTGGTTAGGTCAGTACATCACCGCATGTGCAACAGTGCCCCACTACCCTGTAATATCGTATTACAAAACAATCACAAAGTAGTTCAAAATGCTACAAAGTGAAGGCATGTACAATATTGTTATTTTTTAAGACTTCGCGAGCTAAAGACAGCTTTGTAGAATGAGGCCTATGAACTAGATAGAACCAGTGGAAAGAATTGCATCAGCATTTTGTATACTGCTAGAGCTCATACAGCTCCTACCAGACACAGGCAGCTTCCCCCCAGTTACAAATCTAGTACAAATGACAGCCATGCAATAGACTTCCAAGTTGAATGAGATTAATGTTATTAATGTACAATGATAATACTAGGCCAGATTATTATACTTGTAGGAATGTGTGGCTGTGCGATAACTTGCAAATATGTACACTTGTTTTGTTATTTTTGCATATGGAATCTTATACAATGTCGAGATTCCCTGACCACACAGTTCACCCTTAATGAGCCTCTGTAGCCTCAAGCAAGTATCTGAACACTGTTGAGTTGTTCAGACGGATCTTAAAGCTGACATGACATGTACAGAAGTGAATAAAACAGAACAAAACATTAAAATAACATAAGTATTTTCCACCATCCAAACAAAACCAAAATAAGGAACTTCCAACATGCTTGAGGGTAAAGTGATAACTATAAATTTGCTAAACTACTCTCAAAATGTCTTTTGGCAGTATAAAAATATTGAAAGCTTACATCTTGAGTGTATCAAATCTTTACAAGTTTTTCTAATTCCCAGCACTATGGTCGTAAAACTATTATGAGGGCATTTTACACACGCCCATGTATTTGCACAGACATCTTAAGTTTCAGTTTATAAACAATTTAACGATGCACACAAATCTTACACTGTAAATGGGAATATATATAATGTATATCATCACAATTGTCTACAAATGTTCTTCACATTGGCCGAGTCACCAACCCTGAGAAGGCCCAGGAGCCCAGACTACCACTGGTATAACACTTGATCCCTCGATTGTCACACTAGGGAATCTTCCTCTTAATGCTAGCACTTCTAATCTTTTACTTTACAATTGATATATATTCGCTTTTCAAACCGACAGACCGTGGCGTCGTCTCAAGTCAATAACAGCACTGGAACATAAGCACTCCACAGCAATTCTCAAGGGCATTTTCATCCAGACACTGAATTGTCAGTGCATTATCACAAGAGTTTAAAACAAAGATCCCATACACACCTTCCCGATGGTCAATGAAAATGCAGAGAAGTACATATTCACAATGCAAAAGTGGGCAGGAAATGATTGCTGTATTAGTCCGGCAGCAGCCTCCGAATTCTCATCTGAATGTACTCTTTCGCTTGATGTCATTTATTTCATTATTAACTGATTGGACATGTTGATTTGGCAAACTACTGAAATCAAAATGGCAATGGACAGCTTCACCGCTGTGCAAGGAAAATGGTGCATGTACAGTGCACCGACCTCACGCCTCGGTTTTCACAAGACGAGGAAAATCATTTTCATCGTCCATCCTGGGTGCGGAATCGCGAGGCTTCCTCTCTCCGCGTCCACTTCCGCGTCCTCGGCCACGACCGTCACGGGGTCGGCGACCTCCGCGACCTCTCCTCACAGGGTCGTTGAACGTTATCTTGATATCTAACAGGTTTTTGTTTCCATGCCTCTTTTCATCCTGCAAGAAAAGTGAACAAAGTCTTCTTCAAAGTCTAACTTATTTGAATACGATTGAATGATTTAATGCTTTTGTGTCTGTGGGAATACTTCAGGTGAATGTTGAACGAAAGATGAGTATGTGAAACCAGGAGACGCATTTGATAGTCATTAAAGGCATACATTCAGATAAGTTGTCGTTTTGGACTGAATTCGAGTATAAAATGCAGTACACACTTACATTGCTTTTATACCTCCAAATATCTTTTCACTGCTGTAGGATAGGTAAAATTCCATTGCAATTTACATCAATTTTCTCTCGTGTATATATAATATATATATATATTTTTTTTAAATTGGGGTTTTAAGTCGCTTTCAAGATTCTTTCACTTATATCACGACATGTCAGTTTAGGGCAGGCGGAAACCCGCAACATCTGTAGCGCTGAATGTTGCAGTAAACCTGCAACCATCATCTGGTACTGACAATACCAAGGATGATAACTGCATTGCCACTCTACAGACATCACATCCTATCAATATCGCGTCAGAAAGGCAACTTTCGCAAACATTGATGCTGGGACCCTGGGATGAGATTTGAACCAGGAACCTTGGCTCCGAAGTCCAACTCTTCTACCACCAGCACCCAATTTTTTTTAATAATCCTGACTAATGGGATAACTTATCACTGAAGACGGTAAAAATAACCGTCCATAACTACTGCTACAAAAAAAAATAAGCTACTAGCTATGCATATAAAAAAAATACTTTTTTAAAAAGAAATATGAAAACATTAAAAACCAGTGGGATGTGGAAAATGTAGCTGGTTACCCAATATACTTAATAGACACATTAAATCTAGATACTTTCATGTAAAACTACATTTGACCTTGAAATATGTAAACAAACCTGTGATTGTATGCCTTTAAGTTGGCTATTAAGTTTTCAAATACATAATTTATAAACAAATACAAAGTGATTGTACATGAATATTAAGGCACTTCCCTCCCCACCCAGAGTATGAAATCATCCTAGTTCAAAAGCTTCTGCCAACCACCTAGCAATGTAAATATTCATCATTTCCAAACCTCAAGGTCTTCATCATCCTCCTCTTCTTCATCGCCGCTCTCACGGGTCTTCTTGTAGGCGGTGCCCTTCCACTGGCTCGACTCCTCCCCCTCGCCGGCCTTGCGCAGCTTGAACTGCGGCTTGGTTCTCTCGGTCTTCTGCAGAGCCTTCCATTCGTCCAGGGTCATTTGCTTGGGCTGGTCTTCCACTTGGTCAGTTACCTCACCCTCGCCGCTTTCACTGCAATAAATAATGTACCACTGAATACATTTCACTACTGCAAATGTTCATTAAGTGAAAATGTGCATCCTTTTCTCCCTACTTTCACTGCAATAGATAATGTACAAACATGTACCACCGAAATATTTCACCTCTATCAAAAAGAGGTCAAGAGTAAAGATATGCATGTTTTCCCTCGGCTTTCGCTGTAATGGATAATACACCACCCCTGCAATGTCACTGCAATAGATAATGTACCACCGAATACATTTCACCTCTATACAGTCATTAAAAGTTATCAAGAATGAAAATATGCATATTTTCCCCATACCACTTTAACGCAAAACTTTTTTCATCACCATCATAAAATCTCATTTGGCTGCCTCTGCAGACTACCAGTATTTTCATTATGGTTCATATACTAAATCTAAATCAGCTACGCACATACCCTACATTACATAAAGATCAAGATTTGTAGAGAAAAACAAACCATAAATCTAAATTAGTTACTCAAATTATGTTTAATAACTGCATCTTCAAGTTCAAATAAAAGGATAGTTATGCATCAACTCACTTGAGCTCAATGTTCTCGGTACTTTCTTCGGCTGGTGCTCTCTCTTCATTTTCCTGAGGCTCCCTGTGAGAACAGCATACTAAATAATTATCAGAGTTGTTACATAGGCAGACTGTTTAACATCTTACAATTACAAACAAGTTTCAAAGTGTGAGAGTTGCAACTAAAGCACATGGAGGATCATTCAAATTGGGAAGGAATAGCGAAATCAAATCCAATAGTCTCCACCTTTTTTTAAGTAACAGACTGGTTGACAGCTATTCTAAACTGTTAATGTTCAATCTTAAAATCTTGTTACATGCAACATTTTGGAAAGAAAATGCACCACAACTTGGTTTCAGAGTAATTGCATGGAAAACACTGATTTTTCTGCGTAATCCAACTGTTTTCAAGTAGGACACAAACACCAATATTGTGATTTTGTTGGTATAACCAGGAAAGAGCCAACAATCAATTCAATAGGGTTGGCACACCAACACTTACGCAATGTCGTCTTTGTACGAGCCCCAGTTACGAGCGCCACCACCATCTTTCTTCTCTACAGCCTTGATTCCACTGAAATAGCACATCAGACAGAATATTCGGTTGTGACCCAACTATCACGTGGACGATGTATACTCATCTAAACACCTCGATTAATAACGTAACAAGTACTTCTATTACCAATCACCACAAATGTAATCCTTGTAAGCCAAGTATTTCACACCATGAATAGAGCCAAGCAAATATATACTGTTGCTCCAGACTGACTGGCCAATCATGTAATAGCTCAACACCGACTAACAATATGGAACTTGTGCATTAATGTTCAATGAATGAGCATGAATAGAACATGCAAAAGCCTGTCCAAAGTCAACCATTTGTCCAGTGTAATACATTAATTATGTTGTTTAGATAAACTTACCACTCTACCAATGGTAGACGAACTAGATGGGAGGTTGGACAAACATTAAACTCTTTTCAGAGGCATTTGTAAATAAATATTCAAATAGAAGTCTCCAGTGAACACGCGACAGTTTGGATAAAAGCAACATACATATAACAGATTCCAGGCATGTACCCCAGGTATCAACATCTCACAGATTGAAATCTTTGTATGCCAAAAAATATTGTGTCAAATCTAGATGATTATGCATCAAACTTGCATCCACATAAGCATTCCCTACACAGGTGTAATTTCAACCTGGGTATCGTTTCTCGAAGCTATCTTATCTACTACAAGACTAAGGACTCTCGTAGCGATCTCTTACACATTGTGATTGGGCACTCGTGAGAGCACTACATCTCATAGCGGATATGGGAGCTTCGAGAAACGATATCCTGGACAATACAAATGTTCTCGTATTCTGACCAATTCAAATAATACTTATGACAATAGTTGTCCACTTCTCACTAGATTTGACATAATATTGCAGGAGGAAAATCAAGAAATATTCCTACGTTTTATCGCTGCCACTGTGTCGGTCATAGGTCCTCTTAGTGCCTTCATTGGCAGGGGTTCCGAAGCCTTGGCGCTCCCCTCTGGGTTCACCACCATCCCTATTGAAGCCTCCTCTTCCCCGTCCACCTCTGAAGCCACCTCTACCTCTCCCCCTGCCACGCCCCCTCTCGGCATTATCACGGTTGAAACCGCCACCACCTCCACTGCTTCCCTCTGGTCTCTCCCTGAAAAAGGGAAATATCTCGGATTCAGACTTTGGACTGAAAATAAGGAGTCGGCTAATCTGTCCAATAGCAAGACAATCCGAGTTGTGGAAATTTAGGGGTTTGGCACTTTTTATTATGACTATTATAAGCACATGCTCAAAAGATTTTATTTTTAATACTTGTGAGTGAATCTTTCACCTATTTGTGACCATTTTTAATACTGGTATTATTTCAAGATCAATATGGAAAATACAATACCTACTTGTACTTGTTTAGGGAAAGATAGATTTTTAAAAGACAAATTATAACAATAAATACTCATTCAGTGTGAATATTTCACCCATATAAGACTACATACTATGACTTTAGCCATAATGACCAACAATGTAATCTGTAGCAACGGTACTATTCTGTGCATGCATGTATTGGTTGAAAACAAACCTGAACTCTGGTGGAACATTTTCATCGCCACCTCGGTTGTCTCTGAATTCTCTTGGTCCCTGGCGCCTGGGCGGCCTCCTTTCTCCGTCATTCTCACGATTTTCACGAGGTTCCCTCCTTCCCCCTCGTCCACCACCTCGCTCACTACGCTCTGGTTTCGAAGAATTCACTCGTTCCTTATCTACAAGAAGTTTAATGAAATTTCAATTAGTTTTACAATTGTGCATAAACTACAAAATAATAAATGAATTTTTACATTTTAAAAATATATCATTCAATTAATTGTTTCTCAACCAAATGCAGTAATCCTGTGCTACTAGTTATCAATATTTTCACATTGTTATTCGTCGCTGCAGGCAGATCATTAACCTCAAACATAGAAATAAACTATAAAACTTTAATCCACGACAGTATATTCTCATTTAACAATTCATTCCTCCTAGATTATTTCCTATTACTGTACAAGAATTTTAAGATTTGAGTAGTGTACAATATTCAGGTTACATGTAACTCACTCAGTAAATACAAACTGCCAAATTATTGAAATTTCGCATAAAACTTAGTAACTTGACCCAAAATGGTTACTTTTTGGAGATTACATACGGTAGGATTCTATATTTTATTGTTGTAACACTAACAGAATCTGTCTTAACAATGAAAGTAAACAGTATACAAGCTTAAATTTTACAGACTACTTATTTCCACGAATCCCAAACTTTCTACAAGGGTATATTCTACTGGCGATCAGAAGCCAGACCACAGTTGTCAGGGCAGACCTATCCAAACCCACGTGTTGATAGATGTCCTTGACACTGAAATCCCAGGGCCATATCCGCGCAGTAGTAGTCATGGGACATATTTGGTATCCTACGATTTTACGAAGCAAAAATAAGTGCCATTTTCTTGTTCTACGATACAAATGGTTAGCAATCCCTTAGTATTAACGTTTGTATGTCGTGCATATTTATTTCCCAGAACATTTTAACACTAAAGACGTAACGTAAATGCGACATAACATGCACACCACATGGCCCTGACAGTGTGAATATTCTAATATTCGAAAATTATTCAGCTATGCAAATGCAAACATTGAAATAGTTGATGACAAACCTTCCTTCTTTTGAACATTCTGTTCTTTTACTTTCCCCTCCGACTGATTTGCAGTCTTTTTACCAGACTGTTTAGTTTTGGTCTTTTCCTTCTTCGCCTTGATGGCCTCCTGTGCCTTCAGGAACTCTAATGGGTCGTCATCAATGTCCACCATGGACAGAAAACGATTTTTAACTGCTATGCCGTAATGGGTCTCCATTGTTCCTCTTTCTGCTAGAGGATGGCAATGGATTTTACCGACGGCTTTTCCCTAAACGAACTTCAGAATCTGCAAAATGGCGTGCTTCCCGCACAATGATTGCACATGCGTCGTGACCCCTGGTTTATGTGATGTCGCAAAGCCTAAAATGGCATGGTGGCGGGAACCTGCCGATCTAGATATTTATACGCATTTCATTTGAATATATTAATATTTATGAAATACACTTACATATATAAATGCATTCATATATACATATGGCTTCTATTTTAACTAATAAGATCGGTCATTAATCTTCCGGAACCTCTTCCGACGCTCTCCATATATTAACAGCTGATTAAGCCGCTTGTATTATTGTAACAGCAACCGGGATCACCGCGTTACTATAAATAGACGTACGGCAGGTACGAACATGAAAGCTTGTTTTATTTACAACGCATGTTAAAAGACCTAAGACTTATGTAGGCCATGCATTCCAGCCGTATTGCCACATCCACGGGCACACATCATCATGCATCCGTTGACTTGGAGCAATGAAGTTCATTCTTGCCAGTTTTCACCCCCCATTCTTTCACGTGAAGGGGATGATGATAGTGGGGACACAAATTCATGTAACGGTAAAGATTCCACGAAGCGAGGAAGACCAAGAGCTGACGCTATTTCATCTCTAATACAGGAAGGAAATTCATCTGGGAGCACTATTCGGTGTACAGTATGTAGCAGAGTATTTCCTCGGGAAAAATCGTTACAAGCACACATGAGAACGCATACAGGTAAGAATAATTTAGAGTACTTTTTACAGCTAAGAATAATTTAGGGAACTTGTCAATATTGGAATGTAAACGTTTACCTTTGAAATATAGAAAAATCCGTTTCATATGAAAATTGCATTGAATCAATCATAGTTAAAGGATGTATATTATATTGTAGATGTTATGTTCAATTTTGTTTAATTAACACATAAAATAGGAAATGCTAGGTTTGATAAAAACAGCTCCTGAATTTATCGCGTAAAACTGCGTTCTTTATACTCGAATATATTTGCATCAAAATGGACACAAAACCATTTGCGCTAATAAAATTAGACTAGTTAAATGTAAAATCATATCAGTACAGGTATATAATTACGGTTCATTCATAATTAACGCATAGGGGAAAATATACCGGATATAATTTTATTTACACGTTATAACCAGTCGGACACTGGAGAGTAAACTAAACACTTCTCTTATTGTTATGTGCATTTTAAACATTCGATATACCTGTATTTGAATGACGAGATATGTTCACGTGTATGTGGTATGAGCAAGTGGTTTAAATGGCCATGGATTGGCATCTCTCCAGGCCGTAACCTGGATCCAGCTATTGTTAGTTATTGATCGCGAGCGTTCGATACTGCATAATTCATCATCAATTATTAACTCCGAGACGCAAGGAAAGCCGTCGCACCTGTTCTTATCGATTGAACAGGTGCGCTCGCTTATTAACCGACTCGATTATTTAATGATGGAAATTAATATTTGATTTCAATATAAATGTCTGATTTATTAAATTTATTATTCTCAAAGTAAGTTTGGCGTTTAAAGAATCAGTATACCTATCTATTATAGTTTGACGGAGAATTTTCCCCTAAGAGTAATGTTGTGTAATTTTCGTTTAGGAATGTGCACAAGTTGAGACGAAATACTGTGATTGTATTCATATACAATATACTTGTTTGGACATGCATGTACATTAACCTACGTCTGAATATATTAAATGAAGGGTGCTTGGAGTTGCACGCGATCGAATCGATCGACAATCATCTGGGTAATGTTTATATACAGCAGTTATGTCCCCTTGACTATTATTATCCGACCACAGGGCTCGATCAATATGACATGTTCCGTTATGCTTCTGGTTTGATGTGTTCTTGCACGCTGTAAATCAACCACGTGATTTTGTTGTTATTGGGAATGCCACGCCCCCTTTACGGTTCCCCGATTTTGTTGTTGCTATGGAGTCAAAGGCCAAACGTTCTGGAACGTTCTACTTATACAGCTGTTATATTGATATTACCTTTGTCTAGGTCCAAATTTGTGTTGCTATCAATCTAACTATAAATATATCTGTCAATGCTATACACTAAATACGATAGAGCCCTAAATAGGGAAATGTATATTGACTTTGTGCCTATAGCAGTCTATATGTGAAATGGACTTTAGATAGTCGTTGTTTGCGGTCTTCAAGCGTTGAAATTAATATTTATAAGTGATTTAAAACTAGCTGACATTGAGCTATTATTTGTACAATGTACTCCTTGCAATAATACTTTCCTTATGATAAATGTCCTTATATTCTCATGTATAACTGTTTTGTTTGAATAGATCTACAGTTTTATTTGTTTTAAAGAGATCATATTTAGGGTACTAGGGAACTAGCGCACATATAATTCATACGCAATAAGAAAGATTTAAATGGGCCAAGATCAAACTTCAAATAGCAATTTTGACCTAAATCGATTTAGGATATTGCTTTCTCTGTTTGCTAATAATGTCATGTTTAAAGACTCGCGTACGGGTTTACAGATAATTAAGCCTCCATTATCTCCAGCATATATCGATACGAGTTCCATTCATGCACTCACAGCAACGGTAGCTAAGCCAATTAGATCTACGTTCATTAATTAAAGTAATTGTACAACTTCATTTACACGTGATCCTGTTTTCCTTAGGTTATGGTACTAATACCAAGCATTCTCTGTCGATACCGGGTACTTCCTGCTTCTTTATACCTGTTCTTAATCTGAATGAGGCTAATTACATTGCTTAATTAATTAGTGTATACAAAAGGTATTAATCAGGGATACCTACGGTAGCGCTCATTACTGCCAACTTAGATTAATACGAGCACTACATCATGTACATATGTCGCTCAAATAGGACTTAGATATACATTTTCAAAGTAAATAATTTGGAGTCATTAAGTATTTTAAATTAAAGTGGTATTATTAAGTTATATATACTCACAATAACAAAACAAAAGTGTATTGGAAGTTTGACTGTAGGCTATTGTATTTGAACATATCATTCATTAAATGAAAGATTGTTCGACTGTGCACTGTAATGATTAAATTAATAATCATACTCATTAAAAACGTATTTAATTTTTTTTAAATATGCATGTACATAATATATAATATACCCTTTAATGGAAATTATTTAACCTTGTACATCATGTTAATTGTATGTGTTGAAAGACCACGCTCATCATAGTTTCGTTTGTCTGGCATATGTTAATAGGCCTACTAGTATACATGTAGTACGTGAAGACGCGTGTAGTATACATTACACATTCAGTTACACGGTGTTCTGCTTATTGCAGGTGAGCGTCCCTACACGTGTGATTTCCCTGGATGTGGCAAGTCATTCTGTCAGAGCGGGCAGCTGAAGACGCACCAGAGATTACATACAGGAGAGAAGCCATTTGCCTGCTCTGTACAAAGTACGACATCTTCTACATCCACACCGTAAATTATATAGCCCCCATGACGAATGTTAAAATAGGCATAATGGCCTGTGGTTCGAAGATGTGTATAGTGATTGAGTGATTATGGAGTTTAACGTCGCTGCGGGAATCGTTCACCCATTTGCGACGATATGTGTATAGTAACAGACCCATGCCACCAAACGTAAAAAACTCCCTGAAGTTGACATTATCTGTACCTTTACGTACGCTTCAAATTTTACGTCCGCTTCGACAGTTTCAACTTTCGTTTATATGTTTGGTGTTACGAACAAGTTTAGCCTAAAGGGTATGCTATTGAAAAAAAGAAACTCAGCTAATTTTTGAGACAATGTATGACAATGACATTGTATTCAGTTGGTCAATTGTATGTTGTAAAGGGACATATGTAAACATACAGTTCATTTTTCAGAATGTCAAAGTCGCTTCACCCATGCGAATCGTCACTGCCCCGACCACCCGTATGCCACTCTTCAGCGGGTGGAGACAGATGTGAAATCTTCCCAAGCATTCAAAACTAACAACTATGAAGTGCAGCAGTGGCTATTACGGTAGGACATAATATGATGCAATATGATGATCAGAACTTGTGATTTTAAATCAAATACAAATATTAAATACAAAATAAAGCTAACATGAATTAAATAATCCCAACGAAAAACAAACCTGTCGTATTGAAACATTATTTTCTGAAAAAAAGCAATTCCTTCAATTCACCCCCATTACAATTCAAATTCACAGGATAAATTTTGTTTAATTATAAATTGATAGAAAATGAAAATTATGTTTAAATTATTGCAAAGTTTCATCGGCAGTTTGCCGACATCTTCAGGCATTTAAATATATATTATTGAGACTTGTAGCATTTGACATAAAGATGTTGTAATATAAACAAATCGTAACGTTTGAGTAAAAACATTGTCTAAGTAATTAAGAGTTATTTAGTATCTCGCATAATACTCAGTATGCAGAAATTATTACATGTATTTAGATTGGATATAATGTATTGTTTTACTTGTGTATTTGGTTAGGTACGACTCCCAGCGCAAAGAACGAAGTCAGCTCAAGTCGTCACCAAAAAAGCGTCTTTTTGACAGCGACTCGCCCGACCATGGAATAGAAGCAAAAAGAAGTACACACATTACCCTGACTTCTCAACTCCAGAGAGACAAAGACAAATGGATTTCGGCCCTCGCTCTCATTGAACTAGCTAGAGGGGTGGTCTCATGACGTCACTGTCCAATGTCTTTAATCCATTACATGGCTTTTGTTATATTATTACTTGCTTTTAAGAGAAGATGTTTTTATTTATATTCCTGAAGTGTTCAAATGCTTGCAATCTAGCTCACTGGCGCTGCCGTCCATTCAATATTGCTATACACATGGTGTTTAAAAAAAATATATTGAGTGACATTTTGTAAGCATATTTTATCCTTTTTAACATGGGTGTTCGTTCATTCCAATATATTTATTCAAGTTTTTGGGTAAAATCCCATCCGTCCTAACATGTTTCTTTTATTTATGGATATCACTCCGTCCGATTGTATTATCCATCCAGTTATTTAATCAACAATTAATCTCACCGTCCATAGCTCACCTGGTAATCTATATACAAAGCGATGATCATAATAAAATATATGACAGTGTGATGTTAATATAATGTTACACAACACTAATAATAATACGTGAGTGTACCCGGTAGTGTAAGAAAATATGTATACATCAAGCGCTTAGCTGGAGATGTGTTAATATGAATGTGACTCAATTCACCGAGGGTGCAAATTTACTTGCAGATGGAAATTTACAAAAATCATACAGAATTAGATTAGCAACTCGGGCAATAGTACTACAGTGCATTGCCATACCTATATTAAAAAAAAGAATAATTCAATACCTATAAAAAGCCATCACAGTGCTGGAACCGTTATATTTCTATTGCTTAAATCAAAATGCCTAGGAAATTAGTGTGATGGGTCTGCGTACCTGCGTTAATGTAGCTACGCACCTGGTGTAATATTAACCCATGCTGCTATAAAATAACCCATTCAGGACATCTTGAACTAGTTGATGGTCATGAGGGTAGTTTAAGGAATAGGCGAACTATATGCAGCTTTCACTTCCGTCCACAATCAGAACACAATATTACACATCTATCATGATGGTGCTTCTTATTGTTTTATGATAAATATTAAACAAAATACTTTAAATCATCTTTGGTTCATATACAAAATAGTTTTATACATGCGTTTATGCAGAAGAATCTTTATTGCAGATATATGAACCTTTTTATATACAATTGTGTGCAACTTATGCTAGAAAAAATATTAATTATTTAGTATTGTTTGTCAACATGTAATCATAGACGTTCTTCTGTGTGCTTATTACTGATAGTATTGCTAATACTCATTCACGAAATACGTACATCCCTTAATGGCCCTGAACGGGTACAAAATGGTTTTCATAATAAAACTGGTGCTTTTATCTAAAATGGGGGAACAACCTGAACTGTTCATATAAACATTGTCATCAAATACACCATCTAAAGTATTCATATCATCATAGTTTTTACATCTTCAACACTTTGAACGTCAAATGTTCAGTTTTAGAGTAGGAGAGCACATGCATGTACCTAGATATTTAACAATAGAATTGTACCCCATTTTCAGCCGACAAAGATGGCGACATGTTATATTTGTATTGTACCAAGTATTTTCACATCACAGACATTCTCATTTCCAGGCTACAACAGAATTTACATTTCCTGAAACAAATTGCGTCCAATGTCTTTGAAAAGGGCTAGACCCGAACCGATACCCCATCAATTTGGAAGTCATCAATGGTGATCCCTTTTGCAGATCCTTGTCAATGTAAGCCTACCTTCTGTCGACTCCTTGTATATTTAGAGCGTGTAGTCCCAATTTATGTTTAGAGTGTGCAACTGAGACTTGGTTTGGAAGTCATCACAGCTAGCCCAACGGTGATCCCTTTTGCAAATTCATACTAATGAACCATTGGTCAACTCTTTTGGTGCATAGATTAGGCCTATGGTCCCTATCTATGTTTAGAGTGTGCTATTCAAACTTGGTCTCGATTGCAATGACCAAATGACCATAGTTGATCAAATTAATGTCATTTGATTCAATTCCCGTGATTGATCGATCAGTGTATGACTTACTAACACAGGACGAGATCTCGGTGAAAGGGAATATATGACAGGACTATCTTGTGTATTGTATTAAAAGTTTGTATTGTTTACATGTATCACATTCCATCCAAACACATTGTGTTATTTATTTAACAATTTTGTACTATTTATTTTTTAACTCTGAAGAGTTGTGTCACACGTGTGTAGCCTGTATATCGTACGTACATTAATAGTTCTGTCATGCACAAGATTTGCAAGTTTGTGTACCGGTAATTTGTCAATGTTTTGTTACATCATGTTGTCATAACATCTGGGTCATTCCCATTGTAATAGGCCTACATGCACCATGCCAAGTACATTTTCTTCTGGTGTGTGCATTTTTTCCAGAATCAAAACGGTTCCTTTTTTTTATCTCTAGAATTATTTGTTTTTAATTCATCAAACATAATCGCTTGTTACTGCAATGTCCATTGAAGCTGTGCAATAAATGATGGTCACATTCTATTTGTTACAACATTCAGCATTCCGAATGTCTTGTGCATGACTTGAACGTGTTTAATGTTTTAGAGTTTAGAGTGTGTTTTAATATTGCCCATGATCAGAATTTTTGACCAAGGGTTGTCCTCCCCGTCAACAGAATCGACAATATAATATTATATTCCAATCAATATTTAAATTTTATATGAAAATATCGAGCCAAAATGTACATGATCGAGTATGTTGTGATTTTAGTTAATATAATGTTTATGATTTATACATAAATCATATATTTAAGACTATATTTAAACTATATTTATTGGTATATATATTATGACCATGGGCAGAGTTATGTTATAACTTATTCTAACTTATTGTAGGATAGAACTATAGAATCCACATTGTTGTGGTGGTAACTGTGTAGTGCTATAATATGACACAAACTTCAAACCATGGCAAATATCAAAGAAAAGCAATATTCAATGTGTTCACTCATTTCATAAGATTTACCATGGAGTGGTAAAAAAAATGGTATCATTGCATTATTATCATGTATCATCAAAAGTTCATATTGAATAGTTAAGTATTCATCATGAAATGTCATATTGAATAGTTTCATAATATGTATGCCAAAATGATTCCATAACTTCATCACATAAAATATCATATTGAATCACATTTACCAATGGGGAAGCTGAGGAATTGTAAGATGATGCAACTTTAAAATATATATTTACCAATTTTCCAAGAAAATGTTCCTGCAATAGTAATTGTGGCCACATTCAGAATTCAAGGCTCTCTGGTAATAATATTTTAACATGAAACGACAAACTTTAGGAAAATTGTCTCTTTTTAACAGCTTAATGCCCAGATTGAAAGTTCAAATAAAAAATATCACATTCATTGATCTCGACAAAACTTTACATTCCAACAAGTAGCTCTCAGATTGAAAGTATACATATATACATAATAAAATTACTTACACTTTGTCCACTTAATCAAATGCTCAAATGACAAAGACTTAGTGTGTTAGCTTGTTTACAGGAGGTGGAGGTGTAGTTGCATAATGTATCTTCATATGATATTCATAAGGTGTTATCATTCATGCCATGGTTTGGAGTTAGAAATAAATGTAATCTGTCACTTGATGTATATTCAAACAGAATTGTTTTATACAATGGGAACAGCTAAGTATGATTTTGTTTTGAATCCTGTATTTACAAACACATTAATTTTAGTTGTAATAAAATTTTACAACAATCATGAATTGTGTTGTAATTTTACTGAATCCTGGGCATAAGACTTAATTGATACAATTACTTTGTGAAATAAATATGCCTTTAAAAATGTAACCTCTCTCTGCTATAGATGCATAAAGAACAATAATTGGAATTAATTCAGCAGGGAGTGGGTTAAAGTTAAGATCGACAGGGGAATATTTAACGAACCATACATTTATATTCCAACCTGTCAAAAGTTGAAAAATATAGACTATATTCATCATATATGATAAGATTAATGAATACTAATCACATTGATTTCGCCCACTATCAAATACATGAGTAAATCCACCCAAGAACGACGATAAGCTCAGTATAAAAGACATAGGGGCAGGTGGTAGCATAATGGTAGAAGTACTTGAACGTGGATTCAGATCATGTCCCGGGAGCTCTGCATTAACGTTGTGAAAGATACTTTTCTAACGTGATATTGATAGGATGCGGTGTCTGTACCGTGGCAATGCAGTTATCATCCTTGTTCTGACAGTACCAGCTGGTGCTTGCAGGTTTACTGCAACATTCAGCGATACGGATGTTGTAGGTTACCTCCTGCCCTAAACTTACAAGCTGTGATATAAGTGAAAGAATCTTGAAAGTGGCTCTAAACCCCAATTTAAAATATTTTTTTTTTAAATTCATGTTGTCAGACACATTTCAGATACATTTTTGTTTTATTTCCTGCAGCTTCTGACAAAAACTACACTTCTGATGGTTCCCTTCTGGCTACACACTCCATCATTATCCAATACATTTCACAGGTCATGGTGACATCTTAAGGGGTGAAGGTCAAAGTTCATTATCATCTGGATGATAGAGTTCACTCAATAATCTGTAGACATAAGATGGTGCATTGCCCCCACTGAAACAAAACATGGAGCATACATTTAGTTTGATATTAAAATATTGGGTATATATTTGTTAGTAAAAACATGACAAGTAAGAGAACTATTTGGTAATTATCACACTGGTGTATCCTGTTGAATCACAAACCATCAATATTACTGATTGGAATATTATACCAGACTTAAAATTATGCATACACATATTTGTTATTTATCATGTAATAAATCTGCACATTTGTGCAAACTCAATAGACTGCAATATATATATTTTTTTTACATCAGACTTACATATTTGATATAAACAATGTGACAAGTTCTGGTGGTACATAATCAAAGACAGGGTTTTGAATGTGAACTTTGGACAAAATCTCTCCCTCAGAAAACTTCATGACATCATGCGGGCTCACAAACTTGTTGAAGGCATCCTACGAAAACAACAATAAAAATATTCAACAGCTCATAAATAGAAGTAATAGGTGGCAAGACAATATTTAGTTTACCTATGTAAGGTGAAAAGAGGTAAGAATACCATGGTATATATGAATGAATTAATATTAAACCCCTATCTCTGCCTGTCCATTTATCATGACTGAAGAATGATCAATGGGGAGAGAACTCATGCTTACCTGGTCATATGAACAGAGATACTGAGGTGATAGTTTGTACATGGCTGCACAGACAATAAGCTGAAATAAAACAAAGATAATAATAAAACAAGAACAACTTTTAGTGAAACGTCAAAGATTAATGTAGATTCTTTGACAGTCTAACCTATCACATACTATACATAAAAAACAATTGACATATGAAAAAGGCTCGATTTACAATGATGTTGGCTTGTACAATAGATATAGGCTTTCTGTAGTATTGTCTCTGCTTGAGGTGGGAGGAGAGCCTGCACCAACTATTTTGCAATCTGCTCTAAACACTGTTATTCAAATCCTGAATTACTATAATTAAAGGATATCACTTACTGGTACCGAATAATGTTTAGCTGCTAGGGCAATAGCATGGCTTCCATTGATGGCTTTCAAACTGAAATAAATCAAATGTTCTATAGTTTAGGATGTTCAAATATCATTCTTTCCAGAATTTTAACCATGTCCATTTAAAATTTAAATATTACATTTAAACGTCTATATAAAAAAAACATGGTCTATTTAAGATGAATAATTTAAAGGTGCACCTACCCTCCATTCGCCATAACGGTGTGCGTTCCAATGATGACTTTATTCACACGTGACATGATAGCAAAGACAGCGGAGTCGGTGATCACGGTTGTCTCAACCCCAGCTTTAGCGAGTCTCATTGCTATCTCCTGACCCTGGTGGAGTTAACAAGGATATTTCATTAATTATTACATTTTCTATACTTTATGAAAATATACTGAACTGGATCCATAGATCAATCTTAATCCAATGCGCGTAGCAACTTCTATACATTTACATGGAGTTAGACTCTTAGAGCTACGATAGTTCTGCGGAACAGGCACCTGATATTTTTGTTTTATAAAATGTGTTTATTTACATAAACGTTATATGGTACTATTAATAAAAGAACCATTAAATTTCCAATTTATGCTATGTCTTCTATACTCCATTGATGAGACCATGACTTTGTATTAACGGAGACTTACATGGAAGAAAGGAGCACACTCCACAACAATGACCTGAAACTTGCGTCTCTGAGCAGCATCCTGAAACACATACAAGCATTCTGGGAGCTCCTATAATGATGATGGTTTGGTGACAATATCAGCATATGGAACAACACAGTGTGCAATGATAGTAAATAAAAAGATTATGTAGATAATGAACACATTCTTTCTTAAAATGGATAACTTCATAACTTCATCACTCTTTCTTATCCGCTCATCTGTCCAATAAGTTCAATATGAGGAAATAGTCCCTATTAAATTGTTCATACCTTGAGAAAGGCCTCCACAGTTTTAGACTTGCCAGCAGTCATAATAACCTCATTAGAGTGGATGTGTTCAAGGGCTTTTGTGGCTATGTTATGAGCGCTGAAAAATATTTTTGATAAACTATTTGTCTATAATCAAGACAATGAAATTCAGAGTTAACTGTATGAAAGAGCAGATAGATAATAATAATAGTAATGTGCACATTTTGATTGTGCCAAATCCACGAAAGCATGTTTATAATGCATTACATTATTTGTTCACTCCTTTGAGCTGACATCACTGAGATTCTTTACGACAGTTTGGTGACCTGCACATTGGGAGGGCTTGTTATAATGGAGACATTAGATCTTGTACTGCATCAGCCGTGACCCAGATGGAATGACAATTCTTTGATATACTAAGTCCCTGTGCAATATGGTATCAAGACGCTGTAATTGCACCACGTATGAATGTTTAAGATGGCACAGGGCTTGTGTGTTAGAGAATGGCACTTACCTGGTTTCCAATTCGTTTTTCAGCTCTGAAATCGCTTCGATCACCGAGGCCTGAAATATAAAAAATAACAAAATTAAAAGCCTGGAAGACAAATGTTTGTCAGATCACCAAGAGAATAACCCAGACCTCATCAAGACAAATTCATAACCTCTATACAAATCTTCCCTGATACAGTTAACCATTGCACTGTTGTATCATCATGTGTTATTTTAAAACTCCATTGTGGCAAATAGTCTACATGCTCCTTCCTACCTTCAGTGTGGGGATGTGCCTGCTGTAGTCATCCAACTGCCCTTCAGCTAACAGCAGTTTCTGGAAGTACACAAATCACAACATTTAATTACATCTATGGTAGTTTGATCTCATCACTTTTTAATATCTTGAGAATGAGAATAAAGTTTTATTGATCGAATTAGTGCATTGTCATAGCAGCCATTCATAATATAATAATTTGATAAAAATATGCAATACTTTTAATATTAGAAAATATAAACATTAATTAATGCAGGTAATCTTAGTCATAGGACACGTACATGGAGAGATTCCTGTGGGTCACCTTCTTCTGATCTACCCTGGGCTGTGCTAAGTAGGCAAAGAAATAAATTAAATTTATTAATGAAATAATTAAAATATTTAAATTCCTGAACATTACAAGCAATATATGCTTATGATGAAAACTTTCAGAAACTATAAGTAAATTTTGGTCATCTCCCCCTTTCATCCAGTATATAATTTAGCCAAAGTTATGTATCAGACTCTTGCTGATCGACCAGTATGATCTGATAATGAGACATTACAGTACAGTCACAGTCTAACCTAGCATATTCCTCCCGGATTATTTTAAGGATCCTGCGCACCATGTTTCCTATCACAGTTTCCGTGGCTTCTGCCGACATCAGTCGCTTCCCTTCTTTCCGGATAACCTCCATTAACTCTCTGGAATTCAAAAAGTTGAAACATGGAAACTATTTGTTGAATACCATTTTGGATTAGTAGGTTGGAATTGTGGTTAGAGAATATGAAATTACATTAAATGTAAAATAAATAATTAAAAGTTTGAAAGTTAAATTAAAACATGACATAGTTAATATGCCATAGTTAAATGGTAATATGTTCTACTCACTTTGCAGAGGACCATTTCGTCTGTGAAATGACTCTTACAAGAATATTTACAGTTTTACATGCTGCATCATATGATCCTTCAGTAGTCCTGTAAAATAAAAAATGCAATTAATTAATGACAAAGAATGGAAATAAGCCACAAATCATCATGTCAATCACCAAATGATATAGAGGATAATTGGCCGTGTTTATAACCAGGTAGTGATAATGAAATGAGTATAGCAAAGTATTATCACTAGCCATAAACAGGAGCCAAATCGGAGAGCAGGAGTATTATGGAGACAAAGTCACTTTGTCTGTTATTACATTCTATCACAATATTAAACACAATATTTATGTCAATGATATCTATAGTACTACTACTAGTAGTACAGTGTGTGAGGCAGTTCCGGATCATGGTATTCCAGATCACGCTCTCACTTACTCACACACAATAATGTACAGTTATTTCAACAGCTGTTCAGAATCGCCCTCAGAATCAGATCATTTATCATTAACAAAATGAACGTGTCATTTGTCAATTTCGTGAGATTTTACCATATGCCATTAATCTTAGTTTGTGAAAAGCTAACCCCTGTTTAGTTTCACTTATGAATGCTTCTATGCGCTCGTTGAGGTCCTCATTTCTCTCCATTTAGAGAAACTGATAGACAAACTGATGAAAGTGTGTTGTTGATTTTAGACAGGATGTTCTTTGAATAACCTCCCTTTTACTATTTCCGGTTTCATGTAACCAATGAAAATGTGTATTCACTGCTGCCCTTCAAAATGTCAGCGCCCATCAACAATAACACGCTTGACAACTACATTTTAGAAAATATTCTTATTTTCAAATATAGCACTAATCAAATGATGTTGTTTATCAACATAATTATATAAAAGTGTCTAGATGCTTAAAAGTATGTTGTAACATGTATTTATGTTTATAATTGTCACTGACAATGTCAGTTTACGGTTACTAATCAGCTGCTAAATGTAATCAGCTGGAAAATCAGCTGCAAATTCCAGTGTAACTTGTAAGGCCAATGAGAAATAAATCGTGATGAATTTTAAGAGTCTCATGGGGAGGTGGAAGCGGTACAAATACCGTTTTGTACCATGGATTGCATTCAAGCTCAAAGACAGGTACATATTTCATTTACCAATTGTTTGCAACCAAATCCATAATTAATCCACACCGATGGTATATTGTGTCAGTTGCTATACTTTATTTTACACATGAATCAGAAATTAGCTCGCTTAAGTGGTATACAGCGGACTTGTTTCAGTCTTAAAGACATACAATCACAGATTAAGTGGTTGTTTTAGACTGAATTGGAGTTGTAAAAAGTATCTATTTGTTTAGCATATATATTGTGGCTGTTGTACCTCTTCCCTGCTCAATTTAAGCAGTAAAATGGTTCACTCATATTAGAGATTGTAACCTTCAGTGAAACAGAATATATCTAAAATTAGCGAAGGTTACAGTCAGAATTTATCAGTGAAAATTAGAAACTCAATGTAATTAAGAGGTTCAAAGAGCTGGATTATCAAGGGTCCACCGTACATCACTTTCAGATTCTCTCAAACATGTTATATATGCTCTTTGTCAGATCTGTGCGCTCTGTACCAAAAGGAGGCCAAGATGCCATCATCCCCAACGCAGATGTCAACAACTTCCTGCTGTCTTTCTTCGCTGACATTCACAAAAATCACGATGCAACTAGGTCCTCTCGCATGCATTCTGTTTCCTTGCACAAGATGAATCTGGACACAATGTGGAGCTGCCTGGGCTACGTGACGGAGACACGTGACAGCCAGCTAGAGAACGGAGGTAGAGGAGTTTTCGTTACCAAAGGAACCGTTCCTGCTCAGTCTGTCGTGTCAATGTACCCAGGTAAGAATCTAAGGTGTCAATGGGGCGTAATTGCCTATGGCTAGTAGTGTATCCTCTGATTACCGGTTTTCAATAAAGTAAGCGTAGATCGATTCATTTCGCGAAATTAAAAATAAAAATTAAATCCAAAATTTGTAGTTCCTGCCTTATCAGTATGCATTTATCCCATGAAAAAACACTGATCTGAATGAAACACAACAGATGAAAATAAATTTGACTGCTTACCTCATTTCCTGTACAGGAATCACAGTCACTTCAATAATTCTGATAGGTTAGCAGTCACAGTGATTTCCAAGTTTGGCAGAACTGGGTTTTCTCTGATCACAAGTGCCACCAATCATTTATGAAAGCAGACAACTTTCTTCCGTAAGTACATGACATTCTGTTTATGTGTTATTCATGATTTACAATGCTGCTACATTTTCTACTATAGCATTAACTCATTCCGCACGTTTCGTTTGAAAATAGTGGAAATTTCAGTTGGAGTTTTACCAATGTTTGTAGAATTTGTTTGCAAAGGATCTACCTGGCAAGTCCATATCATTGATTACAGAACATATCTCATAATTGTGCGATAACTCTGTAAAACATGAATTCAGGTGTTCGAAAACTGGTAATCGGACGATTTATTTAAGGAGACAATGGACTTTTGTTTTAGAAATTGGGTGAGAATGTATACAGCAGTCCAGGGCCCCATTCAGAACAGTTTTACCTACAGTTGATTGCAAGTCAAATTTAGGAACCCGCTACAAGTGTAAGTCCAATGCACATGCATAGCAACAATATTTGAGAATATAGTTAGCTAAAGCTATTGTAGAGATAAAAGTGGTTCATGCAGCCAGACTTACATTTGTAGCGGGACCCTAAAATTTGACTTGAAATACAACCAATAATACAATCAATTGTAGCTACAACTTTTCTGTGGCCATGTTCCCAAAGCTATCATGAAGGTAATGACATTGTTACGCCTTTGTGGAGGAAAATCTGATCCCGAAAGAGTCAAACCTTCCTTCATGAAGGCTTTACCTTCACAATAGCTTCGGGAACATGGACCCAGAGCAACAGGTGAGAATGCTCTATTAATATAGGACCAGTAGTGCATGTTTAATGAAACTGGGCCAAGTTATAGAAGATGGGTGAGAATCCAAGGTGGGAGAAGCCATAGTGATGTCATGGGTTCAACTTCAATCCCACCACAACATCCCAGTAATTATGGTGGTAATGTTCTTGAAAGTCTATGGTTAGAAGTTCTCCAGGACTGTCATCGGCATTACTCAAGCCATATAGTTGTATTAACAACATCAATGGTAATTCTTCTTTGAAATTTGTACATAATTTTATTTTTTATTTGTCAATAAAATAAATCAAATAGTATTTTAGAAAAGAAAATATTGCAATTATCAGTTTATTAGGTTGATGAGACCTATTTACTGCTGACTACAACTGATGCTAAGCATGTTTTTATTTCAGGTACTGTGTATCAGATGTATGACCCAGTTTTCTTCCAAAGTTTGGCCAACCCATTTATCTTCAGGTGTATCGATGGTGTACTCATTGACGGAAATGACAAGAATTTATCAAAATTCCTATACAAGTAAGATAAATTATTAAATTTTTAATTCATCTATGCTGTATTTTTTTTGCATAGGTCTTAATTATATCAATGTAATGTCGAGATTAAATTAATTTCCATGTTGTACCCATTCTTTGCCAACACATATTTTAAAACTCTATTTAAAAAGGTCATGTCATGGCCGAGACAGGATCGGCCCGTACGAGTCCTGTGATAAAACATGGCTAACCTCATGGCCACACAACCCACTGGCAGTGGGACAGTATGTTAACAACCTGACATCAAGTAAGTCCAGTTACATAGCCATCTGTCACATTCAGTATTAATAGAAACACAGTAAGTCAGCTCAGAGTGTGCACAGAATATGCGTATGCATGTCAAAGGTGAAAGCACATGAACAGCAACTGTCTTAAAAAAAAAGGTCCTTTAAAAAATGAATACTAATTAAATATGTTAAACATTGAGGTGTTTCCTTACATTTATTATTATTTTCAAGGTTTAAAAAAGTCAGTACTGAAGTTCACAAACTAATATAAGTTCAAATTACTTTTAGATGTGGCACAGTAGACTCAGTAAAGCTGTTAATCAAGACTGTGCAGCATTAAATTTAAATGAAACTTTCATAAAATGTTTAGTAACTTTTGAAAGATTTATTTATGACAAGATAGGTTGACAGTTAGATGAATACCTGTGTATGTGTTTGTATCAGGTCATCCAATGAATGTGTTATCTGAAATGTGTTTGGCAGATCATCCAACCAATGTATTTTCTTAAATGTTGTTGTTTCAGGTCATCCTACCAATGTGTTAACTGAGATGTGCTTGTTTCAGGTCATCCAGCAAATGTGTGTTACCAGGAGTTTGACATACCCCACGACTTCCCAGTACCGCTAATGAAGTACATTCCTAATGTCCACTATGGTGCTAATGTTAATGAGCCTATGTCCAACAGGTCAGTATGAGATGGACCATAGTCCACCAAACCCCTCCTGTATGAAACAGCATAACTCGAAGGAACTTTAACAAGTCCATGGCTAAGCTTGATGTAAATGCTACCTTAGTTATGCCATTTCATACAGCAGTGCCCAGACCCAGAGTTTATGAAATATTTTTAGTACAATTTCATGCTCAACATAATGTTTTGTTCACACATTCCAATATACAATTTGACCTTGAGCATGAAACCATACTCAAAAGGCTTCGTAATTGTGTAGCCAGGTCAGTTTCAAGGATGAACCAATTTACTCTTGGACATGGACAATACTATAGTATTAGATATTAAAGAGGCAAGATCATACTTGCAAGAATTTTATATATTTTTCTTTTTTCTTTATTTTTTTCTTCTAAATAATATATTAATATTATTTAGATTTTTAAAAATTTTTAAATGTGAAAGAAATCTATCCAAACTGTAAGACACTGTATTGCCAATGCAAATGAATTCTAAACAAGTTCTAAATATAGACTATTCGTGCAGACCAAGGAGAGGACCATCTATGCACTCAAGTCCGAGGTAGTCCAGCATAGTCTTGTGTCGGGTCTGTTTAATGGAACCGTTTAGGCCCTGTATACTGCCCTAAACTCAAACTCGGAGTGGTAAGATGTCGTTTCTTTCATCATGCACATGTCAACCAAGAGATTAACGACAACAGCTCACATCAAACACCGAGAAAGAAAATCACTGCTGTCAATATTATTCTCTCTCACAGATCAACATCCACTTGTGGATAGATTAACCAGAGAGACATTGTAATGTATCGTGAGCTCATTTGCTGTTCTTTCGCGGTAATTTAACCAGCTGGTAGAAAAAACACTACCAATGTGAATGAATATCTTGAGTTCTGTGAGGGGGATCTGTGTACACAGAAACCTGTGACATCACAATATCTGGTGCTGCCGCCCTTTTGGCGGGTAGGTGTCTTTGGATAGGAAATAAATATATATCTCAATGTCGAGGATAGATCGTTGTTTCAGAATATACAATAACCCTGATAGTGACCATTATTCTCTATGCAAGTATGATCTTGCCTCTTTAACAAATCTCAACCAGGGCTCTCAGGTAACAGAAACGCTAAGGTAACCTTAGCAGTATTGTAGTGTATTGGTGTTGAAGTCAACCAATGTTATTCTATCATTTCATCATCTGGAGGTGGTGTCTGATAATATTCATTTGTTGTTCATTACAGATAAAGTTAACTGGTTCATTTGGAGGTCATTTTCGAAAATGTTTTGTATTTCAGAACCCTCAGAGTAGTTGTACTCGTGTCCACTCGCCAGATCTGTGCAGGAGAAGAGCTGTTTTCATCGTACTTCACCGTGGTGCATTGACTGCACCTTATACCCTCTGTGGTACATTGACTGCACCATAACCCCGGTACCATTCAGAGCAGTGGTCGAAAAATACTTGGTCCATCTGTCCCAGACCAACAGATTCGCTGTGGTATTGAAGGACCGGGAGTTTTTTGTTATTACCAGTCCAGGGGATGGGTAGTGGCGGTGGTAGAACGTTGGACTCAAATCCTGCCCCAGGAGCCCTGCATCAATGTTCTCAAAAGTTACCTTTCTGACACGATATTGATAGGATGCAGTGTCTACAGATGTTGCAAGCTTCCTCCTGCCGTAAACTGACAAGCCATGATATAAGTGAAAGAATTTTGAAAGCAGCTCTAAACCCAAATTATTAAAAAAAATGTTTTGCCAATCCAAAGGACCTGGGGCTTTTCCGACCATCATAATAACTGTATTACTGGAGTTTTTGTGAAGGACCCCGAGTTTTCGTGAATTTTTGGTGAAGGACTCGGAGGTTTTCCGACCATCATAATAACTGTATTGCTGGAGTTTGGTGAAACTTTCAAAGCTGCTGCATGGGCTTCTGACCTGCAGGTATTTTTTAGGTTTTGTGAACAGAGGCTTGCCATGTGACTCAACCCAGTCTCCATCTATTTTTGTTATGTACATTTGTATGTTTTGTAAAAATGGAATGAACACAAATAAATAAGAGAAATAGTTTGGTTTTCACATAGAAATAGAAACATAGAAGGATTCCATGCATAAATTCCCCAAGAAGTTGTACATAACGTTGTTTTCTATCTGGAACTTACAGGAACAAGCCTCTGTTCTCAGTCTGGGATTTGGAGAACGTTGCCCTGATTCCAGTCAAGACTGAACCTAGGTTTCACTTGGAATATGTGACCCTCCATTGCACCTTTGAAATTACACACCGATATACACAAGTACGTTCTCCTCTGGCGACATCACTATTTGTAGGTCTGTCATTAATAGGTACAGGACCAATATTCTGGTGATGTTGGGTTGGGATTTTTTCAGATAAAGATTGCAACCTCCGTATTAATCTTTGTCAAAGATGTTAGTGGCAATTTGTTTCGATTTAAAAATAAATAAAAACGATTTTTAATTGGGAGGGGGGAGAATTAGCATTAGTGTCTTTGACAAGGTCTACATCATTATCTTTCACGCATACACGATGATCTTGGTATCACATGATACCTTCCAGTAATACATTATTTGGGCGGGTGGTAGCGCAGTGGTAGAACGTTGGACTTCAGAGCCAAAGGTTCCAGGTTCAAATTCCGCCATGGGGGCCGGCATCAATGTTCGCGAAAGTTTCCTTTCTGACGCAATATTGATAGGATGCGATGTCTGTGGCAATGCAGTTATCATCCTTGGTCTTGTCAGTACCAGCCGGTGCTCACAGGTTTACTGCAACATTCAGTGCTAC
>JAUTBT010025854.1:0-19884 GCA_032361225.1 Lepetodrilus schrolli
TGCCACTCTACAGACATCGCATCCTATCAATATCGCGTCAGAAAGGTAACTATCGCGAACATTGATGCCGGGCCCCCAGGGCGGGATTTGAACCTGGAACCTTTGCCTCTGAAATCCAACTGTTCTACCACTGCGCTACCACCCGCCCCCGTAATTACCCTAATAATTCTAACATGTTAAAATAATTAAATTTGTAGCTGTTCGCATTATTACAAAAATACGAAAATTTGAAGTGATTTGGGTTCATATAATTAGGGACAACCAAATCAAAGTACAAAATATGGTCGGAAATGAAATGGTAAATAAATGAAGGATTTAAAAAAAATATATAATAATTTTAATTGTTTTAAAAATTATTATAGTGTATGAATAATTAGAAAATTACGATTTTACAAAAAAATTGGTAATGTCTATTTTTAGAGTCGGAAATTTACTATTTTACCTGAATATTGAAGCATTGCCTGTATATTGAAACTCAAAACTGCCTGTATGTTGAAAAATTGCCTGCATATTGCAATTCAACATTCTCTGCATGTTGAAACTCAAAACTGACTGTATAATCTGTGTTTGGAAACTCAACACTGCCTACTGAAACCCAAACTAGCCTGAATATCTAAACTTAATTTCCTTGTGACTGCTTGCACCATTCCCCGACTGTCTGGGTGTATTGAGTGCTGGGAGGTTTTGCCATGATGCTATCTTGATAAGTGTGAGGCAAAATGTGCCCTGTCAGCTCATTAATTAACCCCTTATCTACCAGCAGATATCATCACCCTGGTATCACATATCAAGAGCTGTTGGTTGTCATAAATTGCATATTAAAATTAGGTTCTTTAGAGTGTATTTTTATATTTTTTCTCAATAAATGAATCTTGAAATTGCCTGGGTTCAACTCTATCATTCCAATGCTAATTTAAATCTCAATTATAAGAAGATATAGTTGACTACCAGCTAAAGGCTTTATGTAATCATTAAGGTATAATTGGCTCAAATGTGAAAGGGTTAACTGCCTCATCCCTCTCTTCCCAGAGCATCCCATATGATATTGGTAATATAGCTACATCACCCAGTAGTCAGGGGAGCTTTAGAAAGGCCAATGAGATCGCTTCAGCTGTTTAGAAAAGCTAATGATATAAACCTGAGAAAAAAGACAAGGAAAAACATACTTAATTAAGGAAACTCCATCTCCATCCTCGGATTCTTCATACAACGTTCTTTCTGCAATGCTACTAAATAAATCTCAAGTGGGATATAATACAAGCTTCTAAATGCCACACTCCAAGACACTATCTTTCAGGTTGGAATACGAAGCACTACTCACTCGGAATGGATAAGCATGTGTGTCATACTGTGTCCTGAAAACCATGGTTCTTCCTGCATTTCTACCAGCAGCGAACAACTCTGACCAGCTACCATCCCTTGTGTTCTATCCTGCATGTGATAGAGAGAGAAAGAAAAAACTCACCTCCCCTCTACCGCCTCCCTCTCCTCCTTCCTGCCCCCCACCCCAATTTCTGAGCCATAGACAACAGATGGCTAAACTACTCACCGCAATAAAACGGCAGCCTTTTTTTTTTTTGTGGGTTGTAAATATTTTATCATGTGGGGCACATCTTCACACTATGTGTATACAAAACAGGCTGAAGATTCTGTCCCATAACTCACATGTGCTAATATATATAGGCAAGGCGGCGAGGGCATGCCTATTGAGTCACTCTACTAGCAAAACACACATCGCATATTGTTTTCCACAGCTTGTGACGAGTGGCAGATGTCTAATTTGCATGTTTTCACAGAGTTCTCGGCAATATTCAATTCCTGTGTAAAGCAAATGCCAGTTTGAGAACATTTGTGCATGACGTGATATTGTATTGGAATGTAACTTCGTAGACTCCTTGATGCAAGTGCTCTTCATTACGAGCCTTGTTTCACAAGAATGCAGACAAATCAAGTAATTGTGATTCTAAGTAATGTGAAATGCCTGTCAATGAGATGTCATTAGAACATTACAGGAGTTTGATTTCTATGAAGACACAAAAACACGTAGACTGACTGAACTATACCGAGACAATTTGAATATTCCAAGAATCTTCAATAAATACATCCATATCATTATCCATGTCTGAAATTCAACCAAATCCTTCAAATCAATGGGCCATAACAAGCAAGACATATCATAGAACGTATAATTGGTCTACATACAAACAGATTTCATATATTAGCAGACTTGCTGATTCTTCATACTCAAAATACCCAAAAGAAATCTAGCTTACAAACTCCTAAGAAAATGTTATTCTAATATTACATGTACCATAAATATATTCATCAACTTTTTCATTGAATGCTAACTTCTTCCAAAGTGCCCAAATAATCGTACATCAGATGAAACTGAACTAAAATGGCTGATATAACTCTTACCCAAGGCATAGTCATGAGTCATCCACATCCGTGGCAGTGTGAGGACCTGCCCTCCTCCTCCTCCTCCTCCTCCTCCTCCTCCTCCTCTGCCTCCTCTTCCTCCTCTTGGTCCTCCAGGACACAGGACCTGTCCTCTCTCAAAACCAGAACACAGAGTCTCTGACAGCCTGAGGACGTGCTGCAGCTGTTCCGCCTCCCTGCGGAGTTCTGCTATCCTTCTGTGCCTACGAGCAGCTTCTCTGGACAGATAGTACAGCTCCCGGAGCTGAGTCACCTGGTTGTCCAGCCTTGCTTCCTCCAGCCGTGTTCCAGCTGTGTCCTGTTCCATGACCTGCAGGTCGCGGAGCGTGGCAATTTGATTGGTCAGTAGCTGCTCCTCGAGATCTTGATATCTTTCTTGAAGAGGAGTTGGAATGATAGAAGAAAAGGTTTTCTGAAGTCTTGAAACCATTGAAGTGCTTGTGGTGGATGGTTTTCCTGGAAAGTCGTTTCTGACATGGACATCTGCTTGGTAGTTATTTGTCACAGTTCCAGGTACTGGTGCCTTGAAACTGTTTTTCTCAGCTAAATGATTAGATTCATTAGGAATCATTTCAACAGATCCATTGACCTGTATCTGTGAGTCATTTTCACATGCATTGATTTGTGGACTCACCTCAAGGATCTTGGACAGAATGGAGGATGAAATCTTCTCAGAACTCTTCCCCGTAAATAATTTCTTTGGCTTTGATATCCTTGCTGACTTCTTTGACAGAGGGTAGTGTGGAGGCAGTACCTGTGGTATTTGAGAAGACCCTCTTCCTGTTGCATGTGGTGTGAATTTACCAAATGTCTTCTCTGGAGTCTTAGAACTGGAAATGGAATTGGGATATTGCCTCAAGGAATGTGTCCAAGGCATTGGTGAGTTCTCTGTAGATAAGGAGTATTTGTTCCTTGTAGATAAGGAGCATTTATCTGCTCTTTTCTGACTTCCTCTCATCTGAACAGCAGTTGTTCTGCCACCCTGATGTGTTTCCTGTGTCTGTGAGCAGCTTCCCTGGACACCATCTGTGTTCTCTAGTCTGGATTCAGATTCTCCATCATCATCACATCTTAGCAAAGAACTGCCCAAATTCAAAATACTTCTTTTACCATATGCAGATGGTTCCGCATCATTGGAATCATTTTTACTGGTTGCAGTTGCTTCAACAGATTCAAGAGTCATTAACTTAATCGAAGATGGTTTTACATGTTTTAAGCTATTTTTACTTTCATTAACTGAGTGAGATGAGTCAGGTTTATCCTTTGGCTTTACCAAAGTTGGTTCTTTGGGCTCCTCTTTCTTAGCCGTGGTATCACTGGTAGTATTTGTTGGCTGGAAAGACCCCTTTTCTTTGACTTGCTTATTCCTAATACTGGATGAGGAGTCCATACTAAGTGCTGGCAGTCTTCTACATCTGTGGACATGAGAACAGTTAGCATTTTCTTTAATAATAGGTTGAGAATCCACATTTCTTGGACATGCAGCTACTTTAACAGACTTTGGAATAAAACTATGATACTGCCTTAAGGAGCCACTCCATGTGTTGAAAGGTTTGACAGCTCTTCTTGAACATGAAGGAATTGCTGGATATTGGTTCCCAGATGGAACCGACATTGGGTGTCTTCTTCCTGGAGTATGACAACATCTAGGTGATGCCTGGAGATCTTTAGGTGATATCTGACTACATTCTCCTTGATCACCCATTGGGAGAGGTTTCTTTTTTGGGAGAGGCTTCAATCTTGGGAGAGACTTCTTCTTGGTATGATACTCCCTCAAGGATTCATCCCAGTTTCTACAATACAGGTAGGATTTCTTTGATAAAGGAGGCACCTGTCTTTTGAGTGTGCTCGGTGTCTTCCTCTTCATTAGATAAGAACTTGGGGATGCATTCCATGGTCTTAAATGTGCAGTGGAATTTGCTGTCATGCGAGTTACATGACAGTTGATGCTGCTGTAGGTGTTCTTGATAGGGTAGGAAATTTGGGACGCGTTCCATGGTATTAAAGGTGTTGTGGATTTCGTTGTCATACGAGCCACATGTTTTCTGATACTGCTGTAGGTCTTCTCCTGTAGAGGATAGGAGCGCAGGGATTCATTCCATGAAGGTGTGGCAGATCTATTTGACACAGGTGTATCTTGTCGTCTTAGAGTACTAGTAATCTTTCTCTTTACAGAGGAAGAATGCAGGGATGCTTTTAAAGGTTTAGAGTCTGTGACAGGACTTTGTTCTTGTTTTATACCAACAGCTGAAGACTTCTTTTCCTTGGAGAGCAAAGATTCATTCCTGGATCTTGAAGATGTGGTATTTTTACAAATGGTTGTCCTATATTTTCCAGTGTCGTCAGAGGTCTTCTTAGAAGGATAGGACCTCAATGACGAGTTCCATGGTACCCGAGCTATGCTGGGCTTTCTAGGAGTTACTTGACCTGGCTTTCTGGAGGTCTTCTGCACCTTTGAATACAAGACTCTTCCAGGTTCCCCAGAGAACTGGGTATCACAGCAGCAACAAGTCTTGACCATGACGCCTTTGTCCAGCACTGCCACATAGCCTCCAGTCCAATATCGGGGTGGATGGTACTCGGTGACATGGCGACGGTCTTCTCGGGAACTAGGCGCCTTTGGACCAGTAGTATAGTCTCGCAGTGAAGTTGCCCATTTACGGGCCGCCATGTGTGTATTGGTTCCTCCTGGTGCCGACAAAGTTCTTGTTTTTCTTTTTAATCTTGGTGGCCTGTTTTCGTCAGTGATATTGAAGTTGGTATTATATATTGGAGAAATACCAGATGAACTATATACAGTATTGATGACTACCTTCTTGAAGGAATATCGACTAGACCAGACTCGGATAGAAAGAGGGGTTAAAAGAAATACCTTCGAAACGAAATATCTAACTTCGACACTACTAACGCAATATATATGTAATTCCTGATACAGCAAATGTTCAAACCGACCAATAAAACAAGCCAACAAATACCCTGGGGAATTGAAAGCTCTTTAATTTACATCCAGGCTTTTGTTCTTGATTAATTCGCAACTTCACAGCGAAACAGATCTCTATATATCCGACAAAAACACCTATATATACCAACTACCCACACCAACTAGCAATCATCCCCACATCTGATCACACAATATGTCTCTTGGCGGCCGACATGTGCATGTACACGGTGATGGCGTGTGGACAACATCGCTACAAGTAATATGTATTATTGTCAGGAAAGAATTATGCCGTATTTGGTTATTGGTAGATTTGGCTCATAGGTACCGATCTACCTCATTCTATTGAGTGACTCTCAACTGCAAGGTAATCCCATGCTGCTGAGAGGCAAAGCCTCTTTCTGACTTAATTCAGTGCATGCTGGGAGGGAAATCACGAACAAGGAGAATTTGTCAATATCTGGCGATAGAATGCTAAACTTGTGGCTCAAACTAAATCGGATGCAGTCGAGACCTGTTTATCCAGACAGTTGTGTTCCCGGTAAAAGCCAGGTGTGTAACTGAATTTCTGGTTGTCTGAATTTAGCAAGAGTTGCCATCTTACTTTTCACACACAGTGGTCCATGACATAGAACAAATATATGTTCATACAACTGTACAGATTACCAGACATGTAGATAACAAAAGTTATAATGTCTTTGCAATTCCTTGATGTTAACTCACTTTTTAATCCAATCCAATGCTAATTACCGATTACATGTATTTGCATTTCTTTGATGTTACCTCAACTTTAATCCAAAATAACTGACACAGACTATTTGCAACAATTTGTTGTAAAAACACAATCCCTCTATCGACCATTCCGGTTTGGGCCCTTCACAAGTTGCAAAACAAACAGTCTACTATATCTACTGAAGCTTTCTCATGACATGAACCTTTAAAAAAATGTATCGTTCGGATATCTAAACATAAATTGTACAAATATTGTCTATTTGGAAACCGAATTTCCAGTTATCTGAGTCACTTAATAATGGAAGATATTGGTTCTAAGTAAAAACCGTGTGGATAGGTGAGAACTGGCTATCTGAAGTCTGGATAAACGGGGGTCGACTGAATAGAAAATGCTATTATTAGGGTCTACCATATACCTGCTATTACCAAAGGTGATGAAAACTAATTGAAGTAATGAATATAATGTTAGATTAAATAGTTTGGGACAAAAAAGAGTGGAAATATTATAATGTATTGAATAAACACAGATATTGTATAATGCTTTATTTTAGATCAAAGTGTAATTCATAAAAACATTCATCTGGTATGAAATTCATGATAAAACAATTTTCTTTTCTTATGTTCATATGTTTTGATTATTACGTTTGCTTGTCTCTACTAGGATAGATGCTGAGCAATGGAATCATATTATTAAATCACAGAGTCATATTACAAGACTAACTGCATTTATTAATCTGCTAACATGCCATACCCAAACATTTAAATTCTCAAATTATTCTAATACTATTAACTACTTCACATTTATCAACATTTTACTTTGTAATAAACAGCCCTTAAGTTAGAACTTTTTAAAAATAAATATTTTCATAAATAGTCATTTTTTTAACATGTAGTATTAGAGATATTGAACATGTTCTAATGCTTATAACTAATCTATTAATGGGTGGACAGCACAATTGTCACGAAATACATGAAATACTATGTCATGATTATTTAAAGTTATATAATCTGTCATCAATACACAGGTACATTATATCATGAATATATAACTTATCAATATCTCATGAATATACATTACTGTATTATGTCAATAATATCTATAATATCATTGTACATTATGTCATCAAGGCTATGCAATATATGTATAACGTATATACAAATGTGTATATTGTCACCAAAACCAACACAGGATATGGGGAATCAGTGGGATGGTGTATAGAATTACATTAATAAGATCAGGCGATCAATGCAGTATCAATAATATATAATCTTGCGTGACAAACTATCAATATCTTATTTCATCCCTGAGCTAGTTACGTAATCATTATTGCCAATATAGATGCATGATTTGTCCAGTATTACCCAGGGGAATAGAAGGACTAGGGCTGGCAAGTAATTACTTCTACTATGACCAGGCTAGTCTGTAACAGAGGTAATTAGAGATGATAGTTCCAATACAATAGTAGAACGATTGAGAGAGAGAGAGAGTGAGAGAGAGAGAGAGAGTGAGAGAGAGAGAGAGAGAGAGGGAGAGGGAGAGAGAGAGAGTGAGAGAGAGAGATATAGAGAGAGAGAATGAGAGAGAGACAGAGAGGGAGAGAGAAGAAAGAAAATAGAAAGAAAAAGATAGAGAAAGAAAAAGAGAGAGAAAGAGAGAGGGGCTGAAAGATAGGGATGGAGGGGGGTGAAAGAGGGATGGAGAGAGGGAATAGGGTAAGGTGGAGAGGTGAAAGTTGTGACTGTCTAAAACCCATAAAAATAATTAATGTCAACATTACCCTTTCAACATATGTTTGATAATAATGTATTGAATGAATTACGAGTAGTGCTTTACGTCGCAGTGGGAATATTTCACCCATACGCTTTGAGATTTTAATAATCTATGCAAATATTAGACATTATACATTTAATATCATATCTCGATCCTATTTGGTTCTTCCATAAATACGGTTCTCATAAACATGGTACATGGAATACTGTCTTATAAACAAAGTACACAATATTCCACATCCAATCAATGCTATAAATAAATACAACAGAAACCCACTAGTACCACTAACAAAAGCTTCCAAATGAATCATGCATAAACCAAATCGAAGACCAGGACTCATTCTTAGTCAATGCTGCAACCATGCTCTCCAAAAACCTCTAATCCAAATCCCACAGGTTCCATGTCAATCAAAAAGTGCCTTACTCTGTAAGGTCAAATCAAGGTCAAGAATGGGGGTAATTAAAAGGTCACTGACACCCAGGGTGGTTATTACTATATGGTCAATTTACGGAGTGAACCACATTCTTGAAACTGGACCATGTGCATTCTTTGCCGGTGCTAGCCAGACAGCAGTGGGACAGATGGATGGCGTGCTATAAATACCCTGCTAAGTGGCGGGAGACTTCACTATATCAGGGGTAATACAATGAAATATGTCCTCACCAACATGCTATACAACCTCAGATGAGTTATACTCCCTACTGCAGTTACTGGACATCATGTATACAGTGCATGGTGCAAGTGATATAATATACATAATGTGCCACTTCCTTGCTGGAGTTTAGAGTTCAATGTATGACTGTGCTTGCATGTTGGTTTCGGTAATCTCGTATTCCAGGCAGGAGAGCCAATGTTGAAACAAAACAATTGCAAATATTATGACAACATGGCCATATAAAATCCATATTCCTACCCGGTCCATGCTTTTAATAATCTTATTATGTATGCAGAAAAGAGGACATTTGGATGTCAAAATGCATGAATCATACTGATGAATAATATGCATGCCTAATTCACAGGAATACTTCGAAATTATTTAAAAAGTAATATTGATACTAATTTTTGGCCAAGTCTATCACATGTTTTATTATTAGCATGGGTGTCCCTAGCGGTCAGCCATTTCATGTAGTGTCGTAGTGTCATCACGCCATGATGCAGCCAACGATGATGACAACAGAAATCAGCAAACAAAGCACATCAGCCACCTAACTTACTGTTTTCCTCGCCAGCACCTGCCTGCATGGTATCCTTTCCACCAACTACATGTGCCATGTTTTCACGCGATTCCACGTTGTTTTCTGCGAGAGGACAGACAGCTCGGATTCTAGGCCTAGTGCCTGGCAGCCATTCACTCACTCAGCCAGGAGTCTGCAGAGACACAAGCATTAACAATTCACCGATCGATTCAGGCATAGATTATTAAAGCAGGTGGTTTTTTATTGATCCGAGGGGCTCCCGGCCTACTCATAGGGAAAGGGCGGGTAATTCCGGGTGTGTGATGTGTCGCACACATCAGTCAGACTTCAAGTGATTTGTAAAGGATCTGTTGAACTCTGGTTAAAGCGATTGTAATCCAGTGAAGCTTAGAACGACTTCTATTGTCCCCACAGATCCAACTACAAGTTGATACACTACTGTGAACTGGGATCATGTTGGACCTAACTATAAGTCAACTTTAACGTTTGTTTACAAAGATCTTGAATAAAATAATAATTTATTTCAATATATCTTGTGTTGAAAAAAATATAAAAGTATAATAATTACTTATTTCCTCTGCAATAAAAAGTTGATAGACTGTTCTATACTGGTACCCGTTAAACCTAAATTTGGGTCAACTTGTATTGTTTACAAAAGTTCATTAATAATAATAATAGATTTCCACATGTATCTCATGTTGAAAAGAAATGACAATAAAAGTATTATAATAACTTATTTCCACTCCACCAAGTCCAATAAGATTATAATCTATTATTGATTTCTGACTGTCCTTATGTGTAGGGTGTTTGTCCTGATATTTCTATTAACAACCTGAATGAAGGTGGCACTAGGAATTGCTGGCGAAAAACGGAAACTGTACTCTCTACTCATACAGAAAATCAGTTGATGCACATCCAAATGCACTCCAATTTTCTGTTTACATTTGAACCAAAGTTAGCTTTTTATTGTAAACTGATGCTATTCACTGATAATTAAAGGCATACAATCACAGTTTGTTGACATTTTTCACAGTTAAACGTATTTGACCTGAAAGTATGTTAAAAAAAAATGCATACCAAAAATATGAAAATATTCAAAACTAGTGGGACCTGTGGAAAATGTAGCTTATTGTCCAATATACTTGTGTATATTTAACAGTACATTATTCAACCTCTCCAAACCCAGTATGGTTCACAGCAAAACACTGGTAGCTTAATAAAAAATAAAGACCCATCTATCTCTTACCATGGTGCCACTTCACAAATGAGACTTTGACCTATCGGCATTTTCAAGATCTCTACAACCACGATCCCAACATACAGAGTCAAACTAAGCCTCACTTCAGTGTTTGCAGAAGTATGTTCAAATTTTACCGATTCCAGAATTAAAGACATGCATTTAAGGAAGCGACCATAGCTGAGCTCTATCTTCATGAAGCAGGTTCTAACTTGGCAGAGTCAGTGTAACTGTGTACCTCTGCTGTTCTCGGGCAAGCACACACATGCAAGGCTCATCACACTGTGGAACCGCGCCAACCTGCACTGCAACCCAGCACCATGGACCCCTGTGCTGTCACTTCCTTGTTCCTGGAAGCTGACTGTGCTGTGAAATGCTGTGCTATGCTGTGCAATGCTATGCTATGCTATGCTATGCTCACCATTGCTGCTGTTCTCAAGAAGCTTCAACATGCTCAAAACAAACACAGACCAAGTGTCTGAGAGGGTGAGAATTGGCCAACATAAACCATCCAGATATACAACTGGTGTAGTCTGTACACAATGCATGGTTAAACAGCAATCTCATCTATTTTAGCATGCATTTTTGTATAGGAGGTGGAGTACCATATTGGGTGGATTCATGGTTGGACATGCCACAAGAGTGGGGTACATAACGCTTAACATAAAATTAATCGCAAAAATTAATTGCTCAGAAAAAGGTAGGGTGAGCAACCCTGAATCTGTTTATCGATAGTTTCTAAATTCTAAAGGGGATTGAATTCCACCCAAATATCTGTAATAGTGATAGAGACTTTTATCCATGCAAGATGGGATAAGATGTAGCATCTGTGTACTGTACAGTCATCTTGCTGGGTTTTATTATTCCCATGATGCACACAACCGATATGACTGCACCTAGTGCACTGTTTATTGAAGCAGCGTTTACTGCAATATAATTATTGCAGGTTCTCTCCCCAATGTAAGCACACTGTGACTTTTAGACAGCCGTCATAGCAATTTGTTATAAACGAGCAAGAAGGTTACTTTTAAAATATGAATATCTTTTGGTACTTCATTTTTTTTCTATGCTATGTACAATTCGATGAAAGCTTATCTCTCATATCATATTTAAAATATTTATGGTATAAATATTCTGTTTCAATAGAAGAAGTAACTACTTAGACAAAAGTCCTACAAACTTCAAAGAAATCTTCATTCCCAATGAGATGAGTGAAATAGCACTAATAGTACCTTATACTCAAGGAAAACAAATTCTACATAGACGATTTGGTGGTACTAAACATGCTTTGCCTACAACAATAATAATCCTGGTTTAGCTGTTCAGGGTCAAGTTCTCATTGCATGGTCATGCCCACAGTTTCAGACTTAAATACCCTCCAGCTAGCATGATCAGTCAACTCAAGAACAATTTTGCTACATCATTCAACATTGAACATAGCTCTATGTACTTGCCGTTTTTGCCTCTGTTCAAATTCTTTACCACTGTTTACCATACCAACACCTATATCTATATCTATATCAACACCTAAATTATTGTAGAATATTTAAGTACCATAAACATATTATTATCAGTAGAAAACATTGGATTTGATAAAAGACAAAATTTCATAAACTAGAGATTGTATTAGCATCAATAAATAAAGCAAGTAGACATTGACTTATCCTTGTAGCTAGCTATAAATATACCACTCACTCCACTCTTAAAATAGCTGACTGCAACATCTACTATCATGTTTGCCAAGCTCTCACAAGTTGAAGGCAAGGCATTGGTTGTGGCTAAATATATCACCAGAATATCCAAAATGTGGCATCAAAAGATGGATAAGCCAGTTTACACCCCTAGCAAATGCATTTTAGCATAGCATCTTTACCAGCTACATGCCAGCTGAATACCATCTGCATACTATGGCAGATGCAATGGGGAACTGGATAAAATAATGTTGATGTATATTCATCATATTTAATGTTGTTAGAAAGAGTTAATACAAAAGAAAATAATAATCAAGGCAAATATTGTCATTTCAATGTAATATTCAAAGTCATAACCTCTCCCTGCTATTACAGATGTTCATGGCATCTGTGAACGCCTCCAGAATGAACAAGGGTTAACATGGATGCTTCTGTGGGTGTGAAGTGATGGTCTTCTGACCACCCATGTGAATACTGACACCCACAAATCATCACACAACCATAACATTTCACTTTTATAATCCAAACTTAACTAAGATGGGATGTACTATTCTGGAAGGATTCCAATGGTGAATGACCGGGAATGGTTGATGCCAATAAACCTGCCACCATCTATGTTAGTACAGATCTGGATAGAAGTCAATTACAAAGACTAATTTATGGCAGATTAATGGGGCGCATCTGCTTAGTATGTTTACCACAGATTATGTTCCAGATTACCACTAATTTCCAGGGAAAACATGGTATATTTGATGGCACTTTGAAAGTTAACTGTAATAGTATATGTTAAAAGTGAAAACATTGTTCTGATATGACATTTGAATTATACACGTATTAATATCATAAAAAAAACACCAAGATTTGGAAGAATGCTGTACCCAACATTCGCAAACTCTCAAAAATACCTGAAGGTTGTCAACAAAACTCCCATAATAAAGTGATGCTGGTCAGAAATACTCTGGCTGAACCTAATTATAATTCTTATATATTCCAATAATTTGTGAATAACAGTTTTTATCACCAAATACTGGCTCCTGCAGGAGATAACGTCAGTAGGACAACAATGTTATTCTTCAGGTGATAACACTTTTCGAAATCACTGATTGGTTATGAATTATTCATTTGCATATGTTATCTACTGTGGACAAAAAAAACAACATTTTATTGTTCAACCATTGTGTTGTCATTGCTACAATTGTGATGTCGTAGCATTGCTATGATGTCACAGTGCAAATGCACAGCAGCCTAAAGATTTGACTTCACAGTAATATCTTTAATGAATTTTAAATGATATCTGGTTATAAAGAGAATCTCACCCTCGTGTCTTGGAATATCAAATATATCAACACTTGCCAATGAAAGTTATTAAATCCGAGGCTTTAATATCAAAGGTAGCTTACCCTCTTTTACAACATTATATCCCCCATGAAGATCATCATATATTCCTAAAGGTCTTCAAAAAAGCCTTAAAGGTCTTCTAAAAAGCTTAAATTGTCCAATGGCACTTCACAGACTGGCTACTAGAATATACCCCATTGTACACCTATTGTAGTCTGGATAGTCTACACCTATTGCAAAATATATGACTGGAATGTTCATTCATACCTTCAGCATACAAATGAAGTACAACACACCTGATACCCTTGGCTATAGTCCTATAGGTGTTCTTACACCTGGCCATGTGAGCAGGACCACGCTATCGGACAACGATCATGAACTCAATAGGCATGAAGTGAACTGATTACAATACGAGTAATAGAGCATGGGCACATATATAAACACAAAGGCTGTAACTCACTTCACAAACGTGGGTTTGGTTAATTAAATGTTATCATCAATGATCAGCGTGTTATTTTTTAAATATAACAGAAAAATATTTTGACTTCTTCCTATGTGGGTTTGGTTGGATAATTCAATTTGATCATCAATGATTGTGTGCTATTTTAAAAACATAACAAGAAAATGTTTTACTTAACCATATTACCACAAAATAGATATGATTAAATATACAATGCAAGTTGAAAACTCATTGAATCCTGAATCTAAGATGTCTTGATTGTAAAAATGCAGTTAAAAACCCATTAAACCCATTGAATCTGAAATGTCTTGATTTAAATATGAAGTTCAAAACCCACTGAATCCTGGATCTAAAATATGTTTTGATTTCAAAATGTAGTTTAAAAACCCATTCGTTCCGGAATCTAAGATGACATCTTGATTTCAAAATGAAATTCAAAGCCCATTGAATCTTGACCCTAAAATGTTTTCATTTTAAAATTATGTTCAAAACCCATTGAATCCTGAATCTAAGATAACTTGATTTCAAAATGAAGTACAAAAGCTATTGAATAATGAATCTAAGATAACTTGATTTCAAAATGAAGTACAAAAGCTATTGAATAATGAATCTATAAGATTATGGTGATTTCAAAATGAAGTTCAAAACCCATTTGAATCCTGAATCTAAAATGTCTTCATTTTAAAATGTATAAAACCTAGTGAATCATGAATCTGAGATATCTTTAGTCTTCAGTTCAAATGGAAGTTCAAAACCCATTGAATATTGAGTTCAAAGGAGCTGATGGGGTCAAAGACTCCATCCACATTATATATTTTGCAGATGACTTTTCCGATTTTCAAGAAACATCTGGTCATCATCATTGTCTGACCCAAATAACACCAACTTTGGCAGTGCCATTGCTAAGTTTGATTAGAAAAACAGAAGACGAAAGCATTCATGTGGTTCTTTCCAAACTCTATTATCTGTATATTTGCTCAACCAAAGAATACTGTACAATAGAGAGATGAAAGAATGTTTCAAGGTTCCTTCTCATTAGTCATGTAAATGTATTTATTCTCTTCGATATACTTCAGTTTAGAAACCTGATAGAGAATATCGAACAATATCTGTCATACATCACTGAATATCTGATCACATGTCAAATATCCCTGTAACAGATCAATGACATCTACAGATAGCAATATTGATTTTAACACAACAATGACATATCTGATTTCATATTGGTAATGTGATGTAATCATAGATTAAATCTAAAATATATAAATATTTATAAAAGAAATAGTTCCATTGGTCTCTGAACTGTGGTACAAAGAAAGTCAAGTAACTGTTGTCCTAATTATACTTTACTTTACACAATCTTTGATCCTATGAATTGAAGACAAAAAGCACTATGGCAATGTCTGCTTTCTATTAACAGTAACCTCCAACAGAAATATCATAGGGTGTGGATGGATTAACCACTAGAGTACCATATATATGAGACTAGGTCCTGTGAACAGGTCTTGACATAGCAGGGGTAAATTAATGCAGGGGTCATAGGTCAGTTAGGGTCATCTGGAATAGAAGATGCCATATCAGTACCATCTGTCCCAAGGATCTGTGGACCAACAGGACTGGGTACTGTATAGTAAATAATTCCATGCTGGTTTTGTCAGAACCAGTCAAACTCTGTATGCTAAGAACCAGCTACTAACTGCTAAGGTTAAATATAGAAATGTTGACAGCTGCAAACAATAATTCAGTGGTTAATAATAGAACAGGTGTGCATGTACATGTCTGCATGAGGTGTGCATAAACTGAGAAATAGTATATCAAACTATTAACATGATTAATAGGATTGCAATGATATACTAGTAGGCCCTATACTATAATGTACAATATAACATGATACTAACCTTTAACCTTCCTAGTTCTTGTTTAACCTAGAACATGTACAAAGCTGTCCCATGTAGATGCAATGAGAATGAGGAAACTAGAATGATAACAATATAAACTGGAATGATAACAATGATAACAATATAAACTACAATATAACTAGAATGATAACAATATAAACTAGAATGATAACAATATACACTAGAATGGTAACAACATAAACTAGAATGATAACAATATAAACTCATTATATATTTCCTGGTATTACTCATTAAATCCTATTCAATCATATTATAAAGTAATTTCCTGATATGCGTTAATATCAAAGTATGTACATATTCGATTTGATTAAATTACATTTCAAACCAAAAATTGAACTTGAAGCACTGCCGATTTTACTTATGAAATGATAAATATATATGTACATGCACATTTGCAAATATCCTATTGTGAGGTTATGAAACTAATATATAATGTCTGAAATATTATTCATCCTCATTCCCGTATAGGCTACAGTACAAAGTCATTCTGAAACGTAGAATAGATTCTAGAAGTTCGAACAGTTGGAAGATTCTAAACAGCAGCAAACATTCTTGAACAAAGTCAACTTTTCACATGTAGGAGATTTCCATCTTACCTGACATATCACAGTTTAACCATGGTATATTGTCCCGTATATCCCAGTTCGAAAAGTCAGTAATGTTATAGTTTGTCTTGTTTGTGTGTCACTGAAAACGGCTCATCAACGACGGCATGGAACCAAAGTTGGGGTAGGTGTGTTTAAGAGCCCAGTATACGATGTAGAAACATGTTGGGAGGCAGATCTGATATATATTCTTCCACATTTCTCAACATAAATTGCATATACTTAACTTCATGTTCAACTGTTTCATGTATGGGAAATCGGTCATGAGTGTAGTATGCGTCACAGCAAAATTAGTCTAGGAAGAAATATGATCATGTAAACGTATATGTTTCCCGGGCACGAAAGCGCCTCGCCACAACACACTCAAAGAGGCAAAATTGGCACGCATAGACATTTCACGACAACAAGGAACATCTCCACACATGCAAGATAGAACCCGGGCAATAGAGAGGGGATATTTTAGTTTGGAAATGGGGGGAGGAGGGGGTAATAGGAATACGTTTTCCAGCATTCGATACACTACACCTGTTGTTAAATCTACATTTGTTGTCCTTGATAAATGAAGTGAGATACGTACGTAGCTAGACCTATCTATAGAGAGGGTATCCACCAATGATGCATGTATGATACACAAATGGTACGTTCTTGAAATCCGAGTAAAAAACCCCATTAAAAACAAAATGTTGGTTGTTTTTTTAGTACATTGTAAATTTACTAATTTGGGTTTCAATTGCAAGGCACACGTAATACACATAATCAAATGGAATGGGTGATCTAGATGCCGTAATGATACTCTATCTACTATATATAGGCCTACATGTGCTTCCATTAATATTCGCTATACATCGAGGTAACATATTGATGTTTTAATCAAAGAAATCAGTATTATTAAATCCATTAAAATAACGAGAACTATAAATATTATTATTATACTCGGTAATAGTTGAAACCAAAGACGAAGGCCTTCATTAGAAACAAAGACATTCTCGATATATTGCCGTTATCGGCATTCGTTTCTATCACAATGACTATGATGACATCAGTGTCAAAAATTGCAATTCATAACTGGATTAGTTTTAGAGTGCTATACTGCTAGATCTAAAAGGGAAAAAATACAATACAAATGTTGTTAGTAATTTTACACTCCAAGAGTAATCCACGGCCAAAAATATTGACTTTGAACATTTTGAAGAATATACCGGTATTATTTTTATGAAATAAACTGTTCCTATTGCAAATTTCTCGTGATGTTATCGTTGTTAACAAGGTGAGAATTTCATTTAACAGCGACGGCCTATATTGCTGTAGCTAGTTACATATAGTTTAATGGATTTAAGCATACCGATTAATTTAATTAAAATATCGATACGTTACTTAGATAGCGAACATTTAATTACCCACAGAAAGAGGTCTACATCACATGCATGTTATAAAAGAGCATTTTTGCATAGTGTAAGACATAGTCGCATTCATTACCATTATCATTGACATTACCATTGTAAGACATAAGTCGCATTCATTGACATTACCATTGTAAGACATAAGTCGCATTCATTGACATTACCATTGTAAGACATAAGTCGCATTCATTACCATTACCATTGACATTACCATTGTAAGACGTAAGTCGCATTCATTGACATTACCATTGTAAGACATAAGTCGCATTCATTGACATTACCATTGTAAGACATCAGTCGCATTCATTGACATTGTAAGACATGAGACTCATTCACATAAATCAAGAGCACCTGGCCGTATGCTTTTAATATTTCCGCGTAGCGGTTAGCCACTCTGATTTCATTTAAACATTAATAGATAGTCTTTCTAATTACATGTATATCGTTTTTATTGGTCGTTTGAAATACGAATACATTGTTTTAGAAAATTGAATGATTTAAACTGTATTTAAAAGAAAATATTGAGGAGTGAATTAGATTATGGACACAACCGTTTTGGCTAATCAATACATATAACTAGAAATTGATATTGAATACATACATGTAGTTTTTATTAAATAATTGTTTTGGTGAAATCTATGTGGGTGGAAGGGGTACACGCTGACCTGTATGTGTGCGCCTACACGTGTAATAATAATACTAATAAAAATAAAATAGAATAATAATATAGTAGATCTAATACTTATATATCTTTATTATATTATATTTTGATAAAATATTAAAATGTATAAAACCATATCTTTAGACTCGATATTAAAACTAATTATAAGATTAGAACCTCAATTTTTCTGATTTCCCCCCTATCCGGATAAAGGGAGACGACTATAGAGATACCTATTTGCAGATGCTATACGTAGTAAAACTGATGGTTTTTACATATAGTAGATATGCAGATGTAAAGTTTTAGACCAAATATTGAAAACACATCATGTGAGTAGCGTCTGATGAAGAGTAATATTACATTTTACTATATGAAACATTAGCACATGTAGGGTAGAATCATTCGAAAAACGAATACATCTCACAAATTGATTTGTTGTTAGGGATATATTATGCTCTTGGTCAACAAGGTCGTCGAAGGCGAAGATGCCGTACACAAACGAAGAATATCTACCCAGTTATGAAGAGTTAACTGTACCAGAACTCGAGCTGACATCTTCAGTTCTAAGAGCTAGTGCTCATCATTATGGAAAATATTGTGATAATGTTTGCAAGGTTTGTAGTGTGTTGCTAAACGTTCACCCGTTGCTGCAGAATATGCACGTTAGTTCCCTATTTTCGGGGTACTTGTTAATTCGTGATAGTAATTTATTATATAATTTATTAGTACACTAGAGCTGCAGTTAATACACCTAGTGGCGAATAAGATACAAATCACGAATACAATTTGCAGAATAGGTATTTTTTTTTATAGGATATTGATGTATAACGACGTGGATATCAAGACGTCATGAGTCAATGTTGAAGAGCAAACCCAACTTTGATATCAATTATTACTATAACATTAACAAAGAAAGGTCAGGATCCCATAATGGACCCATTCCACCAGAACGATCTTAGCACTACGAGAGTCATAACTCTTATACCTGTAATCGTAACATGTCTTGGAGTTATGACTGTCATAGCACTATGGTCAGTCTGTGGAACAGGTTACCTGGGTATTATGTCAATATCAACGGTACCAATATATGCTAAAGACAATTCAGCAGAGGTTCATGTGATTTGTCAGATTCTAGAACCAGATTCAAGAAGACTTACCTTCAAATTGTTCGTTTTGCAGTCTTCTCTTCTAGGAAGATCATGCATGTCTTCCAGTTATTGAGTCATTCTAGTAGCGCGCATAAGTGGGTCAAATTCTATTTTTTGACGTATCTGGTTTCAAGATTCTGGTGATAACCTACATTGTAACATGTGCGTGGCTGTTGTTATATTTAAGTACCTTACATTGTATACTTCGGAGCCAAAGGTTCCAGGTTCAAATCCTGCCCTGGGGGCCCGGCATCAATGTTCGTGAAAGTTAACTTTCTAACGCGATATTGATAGGATGCGATGTCTGTAGAGTGGCAATGCAGTTATCATCCTTGGTCTTGTCAGTACC
>JAUTBT010025865.1:534-19881 GCA_032361225.1 Lepetodrilus schrolli
ACACAGATACACACACAGACATACACACACACCACACATACACACCACACACAGACATACACACACCACACACATACATACACACACAGACATACACACACAGACACACACACACATACATACACACACAGATACACACACACACAACAACAACACATACAGACATACACACACACCACACATACACACCACACACACACACCACACACACATACATACACACATATATACATGCATCTGTTTTCAAGACTCTTCATACTCTAGCATCAGACCACCTATCTGCACCCCTCCAGACATACCACCCCTCCAGGAGTCTCGGGTCATGCGATGCCCACATGGTTCAACCTGTGATCACAAGTACAAAGTCGTTCAATTCCTGTGTAACAACCTCCCGCAAAACATCCGTGAATTAGACAAACTGGGCCACGTTATGATACAACTAAATATTCACTTCTTTAATTAAGTTGCTCCTTGTTTCCTAATAACGTATTGTAGCAGGTATTTTGGATAGTTGTGCTATATAAATGTGTATATTTGTAATATGCATACATGCATAAAAATAGTTCACAGTGTATACTAGTATACGATTAACATTATGCAATAGGTATAATGTAATTGTATGACAGAAACATTTACACCATTATTTAATAAAGTGTAAAAAATTACCATGGTTTGAGTTGTAGGCCTACCATACCCATATGTAGCTTCACGCAGGACGGAACTAAATCGCATACCTTGTTCTTAACTGTTCGCTGCCAGTTTTGCATTTAGTTTTATTTCTGTGTATGCTTAACAATTTATGCGTCTATATCCATTTCCCACACCCATTGACACCAGTACTCAGTGTATGTAAATAACAACCCTTAACTGAAATTCCAATCGTTACACGAATCAATGGTGCAAATGTCTGCTCTATACCATTATTGACCAATCAACGCTCAGCAAATTGTAGTATTAGCATCACCGGAAGTCAATGTAACCGTCACAGTGAAGGTTAACAATAAACTGGTCTAGACTTCGGAATAGTTGTTCGCTGGTTTAGTGTTCACACGTTTGAAGGGCACTACAAGTGCACGTAGAAGTAAATGGGATAATTAAAATGATATAAATATACGGGGGGAAAAACTACAATCCAAAGTACTATGTTGATTTTGTAGTTTTCCTGTACTTACTAAGTTGATGCTATAATCGTAAAACTCCTGTTCTCACTAAGTTGATTCTAAAATAGTAAAGCATACTGAAGTAGGCCCATTCGTTTTGGGGAATTCCCACAGTACAAATATGTTGGTTACATGAACGACAAGTATGCTTTATACACATCATTACATGATCGGTTATGCTGGAAAATGGTGTAGATTTGTCTAGCAATACCTATATTTAAGTAGTATTGTTGCATGCATACAGTTAATTGTTATAGTATCTTCACTGAACCACTCAAGATATAGCCTAACCCTTCTTGTCATCATATGCTCCTCGGTGAATTCCGCTGATTTGCGTAGAATGAACATTGAGATATAAATTACTAAAAGTAATTTTCATTGGAGTAATTAGGATAAAACCTATACTTGGCGGTCACATGTAGGCCCTAATCTTATCTTGGATTGCAGAGAATTGGACGTCCGTTTCGTAAATATGATTGGACCTATTTTTTTTGGGTTCACATAATATAATTAAAGTAATGTTTTTGCTCGTGATAGTTTTCCATAAATCTATGTCGTCGTAATCGTCTTCCTTTGACAATACTTCGCGCTATTAAGTCTCCGAAATTGCGCTATCGTTATCTGTTATCCGTAGTTGAGTTGAACTAAATATTTGAATTAGATAATCGCGTGCAGGTCGGTACTATGTCTCATAAAACAACAAAGTGTTAGATGCAGTATGCCATTAAACATATTGGTTGAAAACCTCCACCTGGAAAGTTAATTTACATCCTATCACGAAGAGCGATCACTTTACGCATGCGCGAATTCGTCCTCGCAGTGGATCCGGGAATTCGTGACTTTTGATATCGTTGAATTAGACAGCGCGAACTGTCCTGGTGCCCAGAATTAAACCATACTTCACTGTTCAACCATTATCGTACTTCACCGTATTCAATGCCAAATCCTTTCTCTGGACTGACATGATTTAACGGTGTATGAAAACTACTAAATTTCAGTCATGTTATTTTTTTGTATGTAGAATAATAACACAACAAGATTGATGGACTGATGAAAATGCAACCTTATTGCTATCTGTATCGATGTGATGGCAAACAGTTTGAAAGCTTCGTTATGATCCCTTGCTTTATGTACTTAACACTATCAAGCAGCGGCATTATTGAACTGGAGGCAGTTTAAGTGGAAAAGTAACAAAACACGTTTCTGCGATTAACAACTTCACACCACGTACTCAAATCACGGACTGTGTTCTGTACGGCAAATATTGCAAAGTAGTGTTGAGGAAATTAGTACTTCTCTTCGCGGGGTGTCGTAAATGATTGGTTAGGAGTGTCACCAGAAGTGGGATTGAAGCAGAAATGTCCAACCGATGTTGTTAAGAGCATGGTTACGCTTCATGCGCGTGGCGCAGCGTTAATAAAATGATTTCTGCACAATTAATTATTCAGTGTCATCTCTGGCGGCTCAGCACTACAGTCGCCATGTGATAGCGAGTTTGATCGGAGACAGCCAGGTCGGACAGGCTTAGTGTTGAAGTAGAGCCCTAACGTTTGTCATTCAGTAGAGCATGCTATGTGAATGGCATGTGGCATGCAAGTGTTCAAGCTGTCAGACATTTTGTCTCATCGAGATCGGCGAGTTTGACAAACAAACTTTCAGAGGATAACGTTAAAGGCACATTAATTTCCCGTCCTATTTATGTACAATAAATAGAAACATACACTAATATAATATTATAAATATATGTACACATTTTTCAGAAAACAAATTTTACGGACAATGTTCAACGTACATGTTATTCCACTATTGATATCCATATCGGCACTCTATATAGCTGAATAATAACGCATACCAGTTTCTGGACAAACGTCATTAGCAAAGTGCAATGCTTGTTAGTAATATTAGCGCAATTAACAAGCAGTATGCATGGATTTGGCGCATTATAAATACATATTGTTATTATTAGTATTATGATTAATATTATTATGATTATTAAACTTCGACAGAATTGATATTGGCAATGATCAAGCCCTCTATTACGATATTAGCTATGGTCACCAGATGTCGCCAAGTCCTTCTAGAGAGATCTCAACGTCATACTCAAAGGACCAGTACCCGGTGAAAGTGGTCAAAAGTGATGTTCAATAACGAACCAAGGCCCAACGCGATGTGCTAGTAACTTACGATGTTCACAATCATATAGATGTCAAGATGGCATGCATTAGTTGGTGGACTATTCTAGGGAAGATAAAAAAACAACCACCAAAACCCCCCACATCGTAAAGGATGGGGGAACAATATAGGACATGAAACAATACACATGCTTTCAGATTAAAACAAACAACATATTATTTGGGTTATGTTATTTATTGTATATACTCAACAAAATTAAGTTGCTATTTTGGACTTTATAAATTTAGTTTTCTCTTATATTAACAACGAACTATTTCCAAACATCTACAGACTACAGGTACTCTTCAAGAACATGCAGATGCATCGGAAGAAAAAATGCATCTGATTCCTCAAGCCGAGTTCCGAAATTTTGTATAGAAATTAATTTTGTTGAGTATATGTATATGCATGTTTCTATCTCTCTATCAAACTATCCATATAATCCGCCATTCATAGCTGTCTACATTCTCTCCTGATTAAGTTTAACATATCTCTAATGAACTTATTTGCAAGTAAAAGCCAAAGAGCAAACTACATTGCTTCATTCAGATTGAACATAAACGTCAGGATCATCGAACAGGCAACACATAAACCTTTAGAAGTGCTTTATTTCTCACTTCCAGCGTCCCAACATTTCCAAAATCCGTTATTTAGATTCGTGCTTCTTGCCACCCACGGCGTGATCTAATACAAGCAGCTGTCTCATTGAATCAGGCACGATTTACTGACGAAGTCGACGACGTCCACTGAACTGATCACGTGACAGAAACCTGAGGACAGGTCTATACAACGACCAGGGTTTGATATTTCACACGGAGGTGTCATGCGTTTGTCACCATATTGTTATTGATGGACTAGTTAAACTGCACTCTTACATTTGCTAATTAATTACTGGTGGAGTTTATACACTCTTCTAAACTCTGGCATTCTAAGACTTGTAATTGATTTCAACTGAATATCCTTTTTTTGTGTGGATGTGTTATTTGCAGTAAATGTTAGTGACAAGGCATCCTTGATAACCATTGCATGGAATAAGATGTAACCTTTCCTAGTATCCTTTTTTTAAAGATCCATTGTGAATTAATAGCCTATCTATGACTTAAAATTAATAATCCACAACAATTATTTATTATTATTATTATTGCTATTATTATTATTATTAATATTATGACAGTTGTAAAAATCCAAAATACAGCCGTGGACTTCGACTTCGTATTGATATTTATACTGACATGTCAGCGCTAATGTGCACCAGATTTGTTTCATAATTAGACGGGAATTTGAATCGGTATGGTAAAAATACAAATACGTCTGGGAACTCGACAATAGGTCTTCAATAATATATTGTTTTCCACTGGTTCCATACTTTTATGTTACTACATTTATGTCAACATTAATTTTGACTACCGCATGCTCTTACAATATCTTCACGAAACTGATATTATGTACACGTTAATCATAGCTTTGAAATATTTTGAGTTTACATGTGTGCGTGATATTGATGACAAACACATTGTATATGATGTACTAGTATACTGATTGATTTCAGACAGTAAATGTAACTAGCAGGAGACTATATTACAAAAGCATGCTAAAAGCTAACATAGCTGCCATTGTGTTATGCCACTTACCAATTTAATTATTCCAGTCCTATTTTAAATTTTGTTAAATTATTTTGAATTGGGGTTTAGAGTCGCTTTCAAGGTTCTTTAATTTATATCACGACTTGTCCGTTTAGGGCAGGAGGAAACCCTCAATATCCGTAGCGCTGAATGTTGCAGTAAACCTGCGAGCATCGGCTGGTACTGACAAGACCAAGGATGATAACTGCATTGTCACTCTACAGACATCGCATCCTATCAATATCGCGTGAGAAAGGTAACTTTCGCGAACATGGCGGGATTTGAACCTGGAACCCTTGGCTCCGAAGTCCAACGTTCTACCACTGTGCTACCACCCACCCCCTCGAATCCTATAACTTCGTTTATAACATTTACTCTTGTGAATTTTATGTATTGATAATGGTTTAGGACTTTGCTGTTTGGTAGTCTAGAAATATACCAGCTGGTATTTTGACTGAGGGATGCAGCGAGCTTTAGGTACGGGATCGTACCGGTGCGACACCTTAAAACAAGAATTCTCCGGGTCAGTTCCTGATTGTATATTGTACGTGCCTGGCAAGGAACTGACCCGGGCTTTATACACAGTTGACCAACATAATGATATACGGCCAGATTGTATCTGCCCGCTGATAAATTGCCTTATCCGAATATAATATATCTTTACCTATCTCTCAATACACCAATTGCCGGACTGGTTCATACAACTCCTTACCTACTCGACCGCTGACAGTGGGTTATTAAATAGCATCTGTAAATACGACTTATCTGACATCTATCTTAATACGTCAATTGGTACAACCATTGACACTACCCCCTGTTTATACTAAACGTTGCATCACTGTCCCTACGTAATTTGCAATCGTCTATCCTATAATGCTAATTTCACCGCCGATGAAGTCTACCTTACCTAACAATATGGTATAGAGACTATATTCTGGGCCGGTAATACGTGTTATAAAATATAAAATATAGTAAAGAATTTAAACCTGATTTTACCTCTATGATATATTCATTAAAATGCGACACTCGTGAAATTACACTATCATTAAACTCGATGAGATAAATAATGGTGTTTGAATTTTTTAAATATTTTTAATATCCTCTATTTATTGTATCTCAAAATATTGTTCCTGTTACGTTGTTTCTTATATGGGACACATTAACATACCTCTCTGTTTCTCATTCTTTATACATGGATATAAAAGACTTAAGTCTTTAATTCTTCAGGATGAATTTCATATATGTTTTCTTTAAATTACATGTTGTAAACAGCAGACATAATACTCATGTTAACAGCTATGTGAACTTAATTTAATATATGTTTTATCTATTTTAACTTATATATAACAGTATTGTGGATACACACACGTGATGAATAACTCCTCATTGTACTAAAGGTAATACTATTTAGAGAAAGCCAACTTCAAGTACAGCTAAAACAATTTCGTTACATTTGTTTCAGAAAACAATCAGGAATTGATAATTTTTTAACTGATATTTTTTTGAATGCCTCAGTATTAATTGCCTTATATTAATAGACTCTGACATTTCAGGTAATTAATCACTTAATCTCAGTTTCGCCCATTACCTAGGGAAATTACTGAATTTATTTTAGGATGCAATCCGCGTCGTATAATTTCCGACAAATAAAGAATTAATTGTTTTGTTACTTTAATGTCGTCGCAATTGTGGTAGTTAAGATTTCGTTCATAACTGACGTTGAAAGAAGGTGTTATTATATTCAGGCTGATAAATACTGGAGGGTTTGACCTTGTACAATCCAGTATTAATAATGCAGTACTAATACGTGTCCTTGATCTACAGTATTGTTGGCTACCACGGGTACATTAGTAATAGTCTAAAAGCAACACTTCTTTGTTAACAATCTTTTATGGAAATATCATTATAAAAATTGATTTGTGCAGTGAATACAATTATGCAGATATATCCAAATCTTTCGCCGCATTATGATCAGCGTCTACATTATCAAACGACTTTTGACAGGCCAGACTTTGGGACATTATAGACGACTCAGTCAATGAGCAAAGTCTGTCCGCCTATTCCCAGAACAATCCAAGCTTGATTTCTCATCACCGATCTCCCGACTGGATTAACATATTGAGGAGGGCATCCGTGATTTGCCGGCCATTTCGGAAGTCAGAACAAACAAAGTTCGATCCAGCGCTAGTTTAAAAGAACACCGCTTCGTGTGCGGAAATTGTTCTGTGAGTTGATTACATGGCTAAAGCATGGGACAGCGACTCGATGAACCCGCTCTGACAGAATATCTCAATCTATGCATTAACAAAACCACGCCTTGTCAGAGAGCATTACAGTCAACAACCTGATGGACAAATAGGCAGTAATATCTTCTGGGGAGGAACTTCCGTACATAGATTCCATGACGGGAAAAACATCCTACGATCAGACAGATTGGTTTAGCCAGTATATCAATTTGCTCACAGGGTGGCAACGTCTGAGAATGTTGCATCGCATTTTTGTTTTATCATTTAGGAAAATGTATGCGAAGATCCGGTATTATAAGATTGTGTTTTTGCAGTTAGTCGCCGTTTGCAATAAATGGGATTCATAATCTTATGTCCACAGATGCAGATGATTACAACTAGTATATAGTTTGTATAAGATGGATGTTGGAATTGCAGAGATTCCGAAGAAAATTGTTCTCAGTATACAATGCATACCCGCCCTTTTAGAATAGGAACTATGACCACGTCCACTATATATATATATATATATATATATATATATATGATTACAAAATACTAAAGTAGTAAATGTTAGCTTCAAAACAGCGGTTTGTAAGTATATGTTCATGTGGTCTATGTATACTACTCAACGATACTAGGTTTTAAGTATATAACAAATATCAACTATGACTACAGAACTCGATATTGACAGCAACGGGGTTTAACTTAAATGTTTCACCAAGAACTACGTGTGCATTTCTGCATCTGTTGTATTAAAGTTCCTGTATATGTTGTACTTTGGTACATAGTGTATGTTCTGTGGGCCTGTGGTCTTTGACTTTGAACAAATAAAGTAATACAATGAGGTCACACAGTTAATTCTTACAGTATGCCTGCATGTACATGATGACACACATGATGACAGTACCACGTGGCGTACCACCCCGCTCTGTAAATCTGAGAAAGACTCAGTCTAAACCTTCACATGCAGCGTCTTCTGCAACGTCTAATCTGCCATCCGCTCGGCGTGCATACTACACACCATAGCAGCAGCACTTTGTTTAATGACTGACAACTTCTTGCACTACTGCAGCTTATAGATCATGACTTAGTGCAGGGCCACTCCATCATTCATCCGATTACCGGGACCATCATCTAGTTTGACCCTCGAGTTAGCGAGTCGATGGAACGCTGGCGGTCGTGCGTACTCTTATTGACTTTGCATGTTCATATGAATTTATAGTCTCGTGGTTTAGAAATAACTTCCCCCCTTAGATTAGATTATCGTAGATCTTGTCGAAGATGAATTTATTATTCAATCGTAAACAATCTTGATGAGGACAGTGGGTGAAGGCTTCCATTCTGTTGCTAGAGGCAGGTTGCTCATGACTATGCCCCTTTGGGAGAAAACTGTTCTCGCTCAAATCCCAATTGCACAATACTTTGTGCTTCATATCGTGGTTATATTATCGATACCCGAGGCCACCTGAAAACCCTTTCCCTTTGGCATAGCTTTTTTCAATGAATGCCCAACAGATGAAACCACTGAAGCATGTTTCATGACACAGAACGACATGACACGCACAGTTATTCATTAGATTTAAGAAAGTCATTAGATAACGCATGTGCTGAGATACATCGATATCAGCTATTTTAGATAAATATATCATTTTCCCAAATGGTTATTTGATCACGAAAGAAATGCATTTCACAACAAATGTATTTTTAGAGGTTATTTATGATCAAACCGACACGAAGACATTTCAACACATTTAATCATTGTTTATGTCGATATCTTAAATATTTCCAGTATTGGCGAGAATCTAATTTAAAATCGTATTAATACCCAATGTAGTAGGTCAAAATAAAGCCCCAACAATATTTTTTTTTCTAGCCATTATGTGAAATGCAGTACCCTAGTAATGCCATCATCTGAAACCCAACTAGTAGCAAAAACACCACAACACTGACACATTGAGTAGTTTCAGAAACGTCTACGTTTAACCGATAATTGTGGTTTGTGCGATATAGTAGACGAGGCCCCTGTGTTTGTGCTGACTTATTTAGTATTATCTGTATATAACGGAAAACATCTTGGACCCATGGTTGATAGAAAACATGTTCTACGTGTGAGATATGATAACTAGTATTTCTACAGAGGTTCATGCATATGGATGGCCGAGAATACCAAAGAGTAGAGTTGCAAGATCGCTTTGAACATTCAAATTATATAAGTGGCTCTTCAAATACGAGCAAACGCAGCAGAGGATCGCCGTTTATGGAACGCTTCCGAAATTTCGTATTTGCTAACCAACGGTAAATTTAATTCTGCCGCACAGTTTCGAACACCGGCTAACTATCACAGTCCTCTGACGATCTTGTGTTACAAACTGTTGCATTTCGACGAGAGGGAAATGCATTCGTATTAGGAATTGACATGTATTCAGCTGTCAAACGAGAAGTTGATGTTTTATATCATTCAGTTTGCTATATCCTGCCTTCTCAGTTATATTTGAACTATCGATTCACGATGCCACGCCAATTCTTCAGTACTCTTGTCCACAATTTAGACTCCATTAGTTAACTTAAATAATGTAGAATTTCACATTTTCTTAACATTATTATCTCATCTTTCAGTGTGAGATGTCATTATACATTACACAGAATAGATGGTTTAGAGCAGTGTTAGCGTATATATGCACGACATAGGAATGTATTTGGATAAGTTGTAGTTGTACGTGTGTCCTGTCTATGCCAATTAATATATTAGCAATTAGTCAAGAAGCAATGAAGATCACTTTGGTTGGACATTTTTGTTTTTAGGCCTACAGTTTATAGCTTAAATTACAAATCATCCTGATGACAATTACTGTACACTTTTACTGGAAGCCTTTCGAATTCACGTACTATTTCTACATGTAGCGTATATTCCACCTTAACTAGACCCGTTTCTAATTCCGACTTCAAGACGCGGTTTTATTTATATTCAATTTTTAGCTATCAATTATTGCTATAGGTTACGTTATGCAAAATCTTGAAAGTGGCTTTAAACCCCAAATCAACCAACCAATCAAAACGTTATACAAAATTTATCCTAAAACGGATGAAATATGGTTTTCTGTAGTATTAGTGTAGTCATGTATTGGTGGTAATTGGTATGTACAACACTACACTTATGTCTGGCAATGATGCATTTCTTGCAGTTACTTATGCATGTCAGAATAGCATTGTGATATCATGTACCTATAGATGGAGACTCTCTCTCTCTCTCTGTGTGTGTGTGTGTGTGTGTGTGTGTGTGTGTGTGTGTGTGTGTGTGTATGTGTGCCCGATTCCGTCATGCACTGTCGTGATAATGCCATATAAATCATTGTCCAAACACTTCAGATTCTGGCTAAAACTTGAACCACAGACATGATATCATGACTTAGGTTTACTTAGACAGCTACATTGGGATTCAGAAAGTAGTATAACCAATGCATTCAGAAATACATATATTTAATCATGGATGCGTCTACATAAATACTTGTGAATGGTCTATGCAATTCATATAGTGCTAACTGATATCAGTTGAAATCGATGTTCAGTTCAAGACATCAAGCGACAACTCAACTGTGTGTATCTGAGTGGAAACATTCCATTACGTTTTCGTTAGTAGGCTTGAGATCTGGCCAGGGTTATGCATGGTTCAGCGCAGCTTGCACACACTGGCATATACTAGTAGTCGATAGAGTAGCATGCACACCCTGGCATAGAAAACACCACGCACACACAGAGTTACAGTAGTCAGAACTTCTTAGGCCGATTATACGATGCTTCTTATATGGACCAGACGTTTGTCAATTTATGGATTTTTTTCTTTAGGAATTTGGTATGTTAGAGGTTGGGGATGCTGTCTTTCATTACTGGTCATTCACATTGATTTTTCCTATAAGCCTTTTTTTTCCAGAGGTATAAAATAAATTGTATTTCCTTTCGGCATTCATGCAAATACACATTATATATCAAGTTCCCAACATCTTAAAAATGTGGCGAGAATTATTGAAGAAGTTACATGACATCAATTTGGATATCTGACATATACACTAGTATATCATTGACATTAAAATATCTGTTTTGGCATTCTAACTAGAACACCGAGATACCGGATATTGGGATTATTTGGCAGGCTGACATTTAAATAAACATTGTGCAAGACTTACATATTTATCTCGGAAATTGCAGACTGGCTGATTTCGCCGATAGCCAAACCAGTCTCTCAATTCAATTTGACCACTACTTTAAAACCATGAATTCTCCCCATTGGCGATGGAACAACTGCCACTGAAGAAGAGGTGTACTCTGGGCAATGTAATACATGTGGCAGATACGTCCCCTACCTAGTCGGCCCACTCATTCTATCGGCTCTAAGCATGTTCAATGCGCACAACCCCGGATTTTAATCACTGAGTGTTCGCCCTAGTGCTGGATGATAGAGAGTTCAAGTTTGGGGTTCCGTCTACACTCCAGGAAGACACGACACGGAGATTACTGTTATTGGAGAACCCTCGTGAGGACGTCCGGGTACGAAAATCAATGTTTACGTTTCACGGAGCCAGAGATAACAATTTGTCTTATACTTTGAACTACACGCGAACATGTCTAAGATCGTTTTCATCACCGATGTCTGAGGTTCCTGCCGTTTTCGGTTCTTTTGTTCAATGCAACATTGCCAAATGCTAGTCAGTTAATTAAACCAGACACGTATACAGTACCCCCAATCACCAAGTAGAATACACTATTTCATGAATGTTTAATTAGTAACTTATTAGTAACTGATATTGCCATATATGGAAAACGATACGCATCATACCATATATTATTATAATAATAATGATTAAATTATGATTATTATTATTAGTAAACTAATCTATCATATACAATTCAGTATATTATAGTACACGTATTTATTTTGGATATACATCTATACACATATATTACTATTGTAGTATACCGGTATAGGGCATTCTCACTATATGAACTTCCTTTTTTTCTGAATTGCAAATAAAAGTTTAAATAGTGTCTCGATATAATACAATTATATAACTACAACTATGCAAGCATGTGCCAACAGGGACGTCTCACCAACCTGCAATGACATCCCGAGCAGTTGGCAAGTGAATTTCACATCTCCCTTGGTAGACTTCTATTCGAGTGCCAAGGGATCTTCCCTAGGACATAAATGTAATCCTACAAATGTAAAGCGATTTTACAAAACGTTACTTCAATATACGAGAGGAAATGAAACGTCAGTCATGTGGAGGAGAGTTTCCAGAGAGAAGTTCCACATGTTATTGGCGGTGTTTTGGTGTAGAAGATATTGATCAGTGCTAGAAGATCCTCATGACGTAGAGCTAGTTGTCCTTGGTGTCATTGCATACGACCAGCACTTACCGGTATTTACAATACATACGTTTTAGAGCTGATTCTATTCTCTGTATACGGTCATCCTCGCACCCCAAGGGTACTTAATTCCGTTCATGAAGTGAGTCCTGAATGGAATTACGTACCGCTGTGGTACAAGGATGCTATACGGGATGCTGTGACGTCATCTGGAACATAATAATGACATGTCTTTGAAAGTGCCAATGAGCACCTTCGGATTGTGAGGACAGCGTGTTAAGGAGGGCAACGCAAGGCAGCCAGTATAACCCCCAGGCCCCCCACACGCCCCACACGCCCCCCACGCCCCCCCCCCACGCCCCCTTCCCCACCAGACAACGTACCATAGAACAATACCACAGCAACATCTAGCCAAGGTCCTTTTACGGAGCCCTCCAGGATCCTATTAGGATACACGCATGTCGGGTGTACTGGGGGTTTCCTGTTCATATATATATATATATATTAATCACTGTCCCTACTACTCTCTCAATATCCCCTCACCATACAATTTTCCCCATCACAGGTACCCCATATTTCTCTATCACTTCCTCCCTCTCTCACACTCTTAATCTGCCTCTCTCATTAACACTCTCGTTCTTGTATTTGTCTATCTGTGTGTCTTTCTCACCCTCTCTTTCAAACACACAAACAAGCAAACAGAGATGCACACATACACACACGCGCAGACACACATACACGCACGTGCATACACACACACGTAAACAGAAACATACATACTGAGACACACACAAACACACACACAAACACATACACACAAACACTCACAAACACACACACACACAAACACACACACTCAAACACAAACACACACAAACAAACACACGCACACACACACAAACACACGCACACACACAAACACACACAAGCACACACAAATAGAAACACACATACACAAACACGCACACACAAACAAACACACAAACACATACACACACAAACACACACACAGACACACACACAAACACACACACACACACACCAGTGTGATTATGAATACTGTAATAATGAAAGTGCACTTTAAGTATACTAATTAAATCAGTAGCAAATCAAATGAAGTACTCTTTGTTTTAAGACAGATGCCAGGTCCTCGTAATTTGTCAGGTTATGCCAAACTTCATTGTTTCTAATCCACTTTACAGTCAGCGCCTGGCTCACGAGCAGTCCGACATCAAACTATCAAATATGATGATTGCAATGACGGGCAAGCCATCACAGAGCTTAGAAGAACCTTCCAAATATACTGCCCGATTCCGTCATGCACTGTCGTGATAATGCCATATAAATCATTGTCCAAACACTTCAGATTCTGGCTAAAACTTGAACCACAGACATGATATCATGACTAGGATTACTTAGACAGCTAATAATCAGCGTCATAATGCCAGTGTTTGGTAGCCAGAACCGTTTGATAAATCAGTAATTAGACAACTGGTTGCAATGAACACGACACTTCGCGATCAAATAAGGATACTCTTGGCGGTTTTTCAATTTATATCTAGGTTATTGGTGAGAATGAATTATAGGCGTCTCTGTGTTCTTCTACGAAATGTCTATATGCACGAGGAAACAAAATTAATTGTAAGGCTTTTCGTATGTTGGATTTGCACTGTATGAGGTATAAATGAATAGTGTGTGACAGCTATGTCTAACACAGAGGATTCACTTTCCCCATCTGGTCGTAATTGTATTGTTCAAAAACATAAAACCTACACAGCCAAATTAACTTTAGAGATAGTTGTTAATGGGGTGGGTGACATAAGTGGGAGAGAGAGAGAGAGAGAGAGAGAGAGAGAGAGTTTATAGTACTATTGTACGCTCTTCTGCTTCCTAAATCTATAATGTGTTGGAACGTGGTTATTAGGCCCTGAAGGAAAATTAACTTTATATTTGTAATAGGGCATAGCTCAAGAAGCTTTCATGATTTTATGATATACTGCCTCGCAGTTCAATTATGGATTTGCGAATACCATCCGTAGACTCGGGCAAACAGTGTGCCGACGCCATCGTCTAAACATTTCTATAAATCACACACACATTGCCCAGAAACATGGTATTACAGCTAAGCTCTGCACTATAGTTTTCGGTATGCATCATGGTACTACCATTGCTGTAGGGAAAGAGTTTATCTCCTTACATGTACTTTACATCATCAATTTCTTTGAACTAAATCGTATGTCAACTATTCCAAGAAAGGTCAAAGTTAATCCTACTTCGGTTCACTTCAAAATACCAAATCAGATTCAAAGTTCGTAATTCTTGGTAAATTTACATTTCTCTCACGCCTGGAAGTCACGTGATAGCATTTAATGGTCATCTTCTAAAAGCAGAGAGATCACAACGTACCGAACCTGTTGAAGTCACGGAACGCAGGCATCAATAAGACATGTGGATTGCTTCTTCTTCTACAGACCTTTGCCACCAGATAGAGATGGTGGTACTTGAAGGGTAGCACCGGTATCCCATGTTCCAGATCAATGTCAGGCATCCTCTTTGATCTGAAGACGTTAATGGTAGACGCTACAATTCCCTGGGAAACACATTACGAACAATGATGGGTACGTTCATGCTATTCGACAAGAAGTAGATTGTTCACTCAGTTGCATATCATAAAAAACGCTGGAGAATATTCAGTATAGATTCCTTATTGATATTATGTAAACGTTCCTGATTCCTTGGATTCCCTTAAATGTTTCTTTGGAGTTGCTATGTGTAGTCTTAGTCTCCACATGACATTGGTCATTGCTTTGTATTATGTACACGATTAAGTACTATATTATATGTATACCTGTATTGTATACAGAGTGTTTGTATGGATATGAATCTGTTTTCTTCCACCTCGTATACCGGTTAGTATATATTGGTATGATTTTATATTGAGTGAATGTTACACTTTATGTCACAGCAATAAAAAGGGTAGGTGTCCTGATAGGTATACGGGAAAGGAAACCTAACACGGATGCTCAAAAATAGACCAGGACACCCGAGGTGAAAATGTATAGCCAGGATCCTGCTGTGTTTGAGACACGTTGGTATACATAGTTAGTATATAATACTATTATACATATTGTTAGTAATTCTTCCATCAGTTATACACGATGCGTATACATTAAGCTGGTGTACAAAAAAGCAAATAAACCAACACATTGACAAACCTAATCATATGTAACCACGTTTGTTGCAGCCTGTAATTATTGGTATCAAGGCATTACTTCTTCCTACAAAATTGATATAGGTCTAAATTGGAATTTAATTTCAGTTATTTAGAATAGATGTAATGACGTCTGTACAATTAACTGCTGTAGACCAGTTATAAAAAAAATAACACAATAGGTAAACTCACAAATTATATACTCTTCCCAAAACAGAAACGTTGCACCAATCGTCAACATTCACAGAAAATAAATCTCGAAGATCCTTTTACGGATCCCTGCAGGATCCAAGTAGGACACCTGTGCATCGGGTGTCCTGGAGGTTTCCTGTACAGGACACCCAACTATATCAACAGGGCGACGTCTGAAAGTTGGGTGTCCTGCACAGGAAAGGTCCAGGCACTCGATGTACCAGTGTCCTACTAGCAGGATCTTCGACATTTCTCTTTCTGTGAGGAGAGAGACGCTGATGTCACAGCCACGAACACACAGATGTTCTGGTCTTACATATCCAGATGGACAAACATACAGACATAATAGAGATCATAGGTTCATATAGTGGTCTATGCACTTCGGAAATACACGACTTAGTACTTTAGATTACTAGTATTTAATATACGTGGTGGATATCTACTGTGTAGTAACGATTCCATAATCAACAGTGTTGATTACGTTTTTTGTGTGTGTGTTTCTAGTGGTTAGGTGTGGCATCAAATACTATCTTCTATAATGACATACTCAAAGGATCTATATTCTGCCGTCGGGATATACGTACGACAAGTACAACAAGTGGACAACCTTGATGTCACAGGCGGATGAATACGCAACAGCTGATTAGGGTCGCCCTCTCGATAAAGTTTGTCGGCAGTTTTCAATGGTTTATTACATTACACTGATTATATTGAATAATTAGAATAACCCACTCGGTACGAGTGATTACGGAAAATATGTCCCTCGTGAAATGAATTTTCAAAGTTCCTCGCTGAAGCTCGGAACTGTTAACATTTATTTCACTTGGGACATATTCCCCGTAATCACTCGTATCAAATGGGTTATTCTCTAATTATATGACCGGATACGATGGCTGGTAGCATCTAACTTTGTTAGATCTGTAAAATGACCGTGTTTCTTGCCTTAAGCCGGGTAATAACATTTAGTGGACATCGTCTGTTGGAGTAGCGAACACAGGAATCCATTTTGGTTCATGTCACGTGTCTCACAAATCAATGGATACATTTCCTTAAACTGATACATTGGTGTCCACTGTTAACTTGACAACCTTGCCAGCAGACTTAACGTATACTAAACTCCATATAATTGAAAAAAACATTAGTATTGTGATTCCTATGTCAATTCAAAATTAACTAGTGTTGAAATGTTAAGTTACCTGTAATAATATTCATTTTATAACTGTGGATTGTTGATTTTTAAAATTTTACTGAAGGTACTGTGTATATATATATATATACTTTTTGAGTTATGGGTCTTAACTTTGTAACTTTTGCAGAAGTGATAGCATGTACAGTTACTGTTACATTAGACTAAATATACATTAGGCAGATTGACATAATTACGTATCAGCTCTTAATAAGGGACTCACGCTGTATTAATATTCAGCCAGCTATTTTGCACCAAGTCTTTTTGTACACATTCTGACTGTCCGTGTAAATGTAGAGATACAAGCGCGACGTTGAGGTGAACATCTCGGTGGTGGCGTGCTACACACGGAATGGTGCGCCGTCGATACGACTTACCATAACCTCCTCCAGATGTTATCCAGACAGGAGAAGCAGAAATTGGATTAAGAATCTCGGTCATGCGAGTCCTGAGACCGCGAGCTCTACTTAGACGCAGCACTCATTCACTGTTGGTACTAATAACCCACTACTAGCCATCTTTCCTCGAGGCACGGGACTATCGGTCTCATATATATACGGTTAGGATCATCCTCTGAAACAGTGGTCCGGTGTATTTTTGCGTGCATATACTAGTGATGTAGTGTAGTGACACTACTGACGTAAGTGCAGCGACTGGATATGGTTTAAACAAACAGGTTTGACACAAAAGCCAGTTAGGTTTTTATAGGTGCCCCTCTTATATACATATTTTTTATAATTTTCTTTTTAAATTGGGGTTTAGAGTTGCTTTCAAGATTCTTTCATTTATATCATGACTTGTCAGTTTAGGGCAGGAGGAAAACCCACAACATCCGTAGCGCTGAATGTTGCAGGAAACCTACGAGCACCGGCTGGTACTGACAAGACCAAGGATGATAACTGCATTGCCACTCTACAGACATTACATCCTATCAATATCGCGTCAGAAAGGTAACTTTCGCGAACATTGATGCCGGGCCCCCGTGGCGTGATTTGAACCTGGAACATTTTGCTCCGAAGTCCAACTGTTCTACCACTGCGCTACCACCCGCCTGATATTAATAATAATGATATTAATAAGAATGATCGCGTAATGTTTCGACGGTTTATCATGAATACTAACCACTACTGTATTCTTTTTAGAAAACTGCATTTGTGATTGAAAAGACAGTACCTATGGACAAGTCACTGAAAAAGACACTCAGACAGCCTGGACAAGGAAACACTGTGGCCACAGTGTCAAAGAACACACTGAAAAAAAAGAGATGGCAGAGAGCTAACCAGAGGAACGACCCAGAACGACTGGCAACAGCTCGAGAAAAGGACAGTGCATAAAAAAAAACGAAAGCAGGGCAACCAAACAACAGTTCTTAGAAGAGCAAACTCACTTGCAAAATTAAGAAAGGGAGAAAAACAAGCTGCGAATCAGGAGAATTCTAAAGAAAAAGATAAACAATAATGGTGCTTTGTTTTTTGTCAAAACTTAGTCAAAACTAAGCTTTTTTGGTCAAAACTGCTGACAGCCAAATTCAGAAAACTTATGCTGAAAACTAAGTTTTGGGGCTGACTTAAGTCAATTTAAAAAAACTAAGCTGTTTATAGGATACCGCCCCAGGCCTTCATTTTGAGATATCGATGCCAAACTTGGGGCAAATGCTATCAATGTTGTTGTGTCAATTATTTCAAATTTCAACCATGAAATTGGTCTATAAAGTATAAACACAATGCCAAATGAGTGTACAATGCATCCATAAATCATCTCATACTACACATCTGGGGCGGTATCCTATAAACAACTTAGTTTTTTAGCTTGTCAGTCAAAAAACTTAGTTTTATGTAAACAAAATGAGTTTTTTGACTGAGTTGAAACTGAGTTTTCGGATTAAGTTTTCCGACTGTGGTACGAGTGGTTAGAAACAGCTAATTATAGACCTCGGTAATTTTCGGTAATTTCCGAAATGGGAATCCCCAACAAGCCCTGCACAGCTGGTAATATTAAGTCAACGCTTATCACCACAATGGCCGATATTCCAAAGAAGCGACGTCCAAACTGGACGAGAGATGAATCGTTGCTGGTGTCTGAATTGGTAGGCACAAAGAAATCAATTATTGAGGGATGTTTCTCATCTTCTTTGAGTGCATCGGACAAGCAGGAGGCATGGCAAGTAAGTAAAGAAATGACGTCTGCTAGCTCGTACTTCTAGCGCCATTAGTTT
>JAUTBT010025876.1:0-19876 GCA_032361225.1 Lepetodrilus schrolli
ACGTACCAGCCGAGCTAGAACGTGCTTCACTTTAACCTGAGCGGTCAGCCGTGCAATGCACGGGACCATGTGCCACCTTGTACAAGGACAATTTCTACTGAGAAAACCCAAGTAAACATACCAGTAGTTTCAGCTGATAGCACATTAAATCTAGAAGTAACCTAGCATAATTAAATTTGCCAAACCCATACCCAAATGTCACTGCACTGGTATGTAATGTGCCGTGAAATACCTGTCGTGTCAAAAATCAATCTCTCTTCAATACTGTGAAATAAAGACAGTTAGCTGCCCTGGGGGTGACTGAGCCAAGCACATGCACCCACGTTGAGACTGACGCATTCCTAGCGGTCAGTTGAGATTACTGTGACTGACCATACAACCTCTGTTCAGTATGTTACTGTTAGTCGGGAGTTGAGTGGGAAGTGTGATATCTAGAGGTGCTCTGGGTGGGAAGTGTTGATCGCTTAGTGTAACATGGTGCACAAACGGATCATAAGGAAATTGGTTAGTATCAACTATCGACTATCTTAACCCTCTTCTATGGACACTGTTCTATGGGGCCTTCAGCAGTGAGATGGTTAAAGCTACTGGTCATGAAACGCTTGTAAAATATACTTTAAATTATCAAATATTCTTAGCATCATTGAAATTTAGCGATCGGGGAATTATCATCATGTTAGCGACAGTTGTAGTTCATGTATTATATACATGTATATTTATTCTTTTTTAAGTAACAACTATATTTCTTTCTCATACAGTATTAGTCTTAATGTATCCAGTTTAGATGCAGCATGGCTTCAATTCCATATCCAGAAGATTTGGGCCATGAATTGAATTAGCATTAACCACAAAACATTCAAATTGACATCCAACAATGCCAGAATCATTATGAGTAAGTCAGCTCGGAGTTCTTCATAAACACACAATATGCATGTGTATGTCAAAGGTGAAAGCACATGAACAACAATTGCTTGAGGTGATGCAGCTGCTATTAATGCTTGTTTATTATCTATTTTGCATAACATGTTTGTTAAAACCACTGTAAAGTATTCTGGTGGTTGTGTTAAGCATTTTAACACTTTTATACAATACTATAATGTGCCTCCACCTTTGATGCACTCATGCGTATTCTGCTTGTATATTCGAAACTCTGATCTGGCTTATGTAACGGTCACACTTCACTATGGGAGCCATCCTGTCCACACAAATCTGTAATGTTGACTGTCATTGTTGTGTTCTAGTTCTCTGCGGCCAGCACTAAGGGCTGGAAGGATCTGCAGTCACTATGGGGAGAGCCTAAGACAACCTTAGCCACTGCCGACACATCCCCTGGGGAGAAGACGTCGCTTCTCGGGGGCGGGGGATATGGCAGTAATGCGTGAGTACTCGTGTCCTGATGCTGTGTGCGTCCGACGGTCCACACTGTCTGCAGCGTTTGTTTTTGCCATGTGTTATTTTATTACCAGGAGCATCTGTCTATATGGTCTTGAAGTGTCCATTATCTGTTATTTAGCTGTTGCTTAGTCCAGAGATGAGAATCTTCTGCGGAACTGCAGATTTTGAGACAGGAAATTGTATAAGACCTAATTTACTCACATATTACCATATAACTCTTTTGTAAGACACATCATGCCAGGCAGTAATTGTACTATAGTTCAGCCATAAAACCATGCCTTTTACTATTGCAGGAAAATTCATAAGCCTCAATTTACACTGGGCCATTTACACCCACCATTCAGAAGATATTTTGAATGGTCAACTTTTGGCAATCATTCCGTAAGATTTATGCACAAAACCATTATTATTGGTGCTGTATGCTGAATGTGCTGATGTATGTTCCAGTGACCCCAGCAAGAACAGCCTGCTCTCGGATGAGGAAGACTCTTGGGGGGACAGCTGGGGCTCGGAATGGGACGACGACAAAAAGAAAAAGAAAAAAGCCGGAAACAACTGGTCAGCCGGGAACAACGACGAATACGAGGCATGGTTAAACGATGACGAAGCTCCCCTCTCATCGTCATCCTCCTCGAAACACATGTCCAAAGTGGAATGCGATGACGGCTCCGCAAATGACCATGGGGTCGGCGATTCCGCAGCCAAAACAAATACAGACAGTAAGAAGTCTTCCAAGGGGAAGGACGGTGGTGGCTGGAGTGACCAGAACTGGGACAGTGGGTTCACGTCGCCAGCCAAACAGAAAGAACCGCTGGTCGGCAATCTGCTGGATCTGGGAACGGGTAACAACTCGACGGGGAACGACAATGGCGGCTGGGACAATGAGGTGTGGGCAGACGAGGACGATGACAGCGGATGGCAGACGTTAGACCTGGACTCCGGTAAAGGAAAGAAAGGCAGTTAGACCTTGCTGTTTTGCTAGTCCATGGATCATGCTGTTGCCGAGGTCGAAAAATCATGTTGAATGATACTGTTGTTGGTGGTACAGGAAATCAGTCTCTGTGAGATACATTGTTATACCTTGTCTGCTGAATGAGATATTGTGAGTAAATTATTTGAGATGTTGTCAGATGTATAGCGACTTCAATTGGTCAAATGTTCTTTGATCTGATGGCACCCTACTGGATGAGATATTGTCAGATGTACAGATCCAGTGGTCAGATATTTCTTGGTCTTAGGACACCATGTTGATACTGGATGTGAGATGTCTGTACAGTGTAAAGTATCATGTGAGGTGTCTCTACAGTGTAAAGTGCTGACATCATCCAAAGTCCTGGTCTTGCTGCAGCACTAGACTGTGTAGTGTCAGGTTCACCAGGACTGATGGTCCCTGAGATTGATCTGCTGGTGTCGGTCGTGGATTTGTAGGAAAGCTTGAACTCTAGTGCAATGTAATTCAGTATTTGAGACAGTAACCTATCGTCTGACAATGTAACTCGTCATTTGACAGTGTAGCTTGTAATCTGACAGTGTAAAACTGGTGACTGATGTCTACCTTCACTAGACAAGTGATCCCTCCTGGGACAGAGTTACTTCTGAACTTCAGACCCATCAAAATGAAGAAAGAATACGAGTTAGAGTTGTGTCCCCTTGTCAACTCTGCAAATATATAGCCAGACATAGAGGTTTCTGTTCAGAACTTCAGAGCTTTCTGTTATTCTAACATACTGAATAAAGATGGAAGTAATTAACATTAGTGTTTGAGGATGTGTGTCAATCTTTGTTTCAATCATATTGTTTCATACAGCAAGCATTTGTTAAATTTGAATCATGTTTTACCACAATTGCCAATAACTTTATTGTTGATTACTGCAGTAGATTATATAAATGGTATTTATTTTGTTTGTCTCCGTACAGCATTTGAATATAAGGTCTGTGTTTTCCAAAAGGGTTATAGCACTTGTGTATATCTGTGTCACAACAAGGCTGTACTGTAACTAGCATACCACAACATAAGCCTTGATTTATAAATGACAACCCTTTCGCGAAATGCATTCCAGAAACAAATCACACCCACTGTTTAGGATCGGTTCTCTGTGATTCCCACTAGTTATTAGCACTAGTTGCATTACAGAATGTGTATTTCCATTGAATGCTGTATTAAAGGGCTGATCTTCACTGCATGTCTGACTTGTAGTCTTGCCATTTATATGTGGTTGCATTTAACTGTCTTATCTGGATTCATAGTCGTTGTCAAATAGTTGGGATTCTTTTTTTTTTAAATATTTTTGGCTAGATTTCTATTTCATAAACAGGAATTCAGAATTGAAAAATATTTCCACCAATGTTTTTGACAGTGCTTAATTCCATGGTTATTTATCCTGTCAGTTATGGTGAATTTCCTAGCATGTCCATGCAAGTAACAGATTGATAAGATAGGTTGAATGTGTACATAGCTAAGCTTGTTTCACATCATCACTATACCTGTTCATGCTATATATACAGAAATGTTATAGGATCTAACATCATTGCATATGGGTGAAAGATTCCTGCTGTAACGTAAACGAATAGCTCGCTATAGGATTTAACACAGTAGTAGAAGGATCTGCTTTATGGGCAAGCTTACCTGTATATGAAATATGTTTTGCATGGTGATTTTGAAAATAACGCTGGTGTATTTAAGCCCACTAAATATCATAGATCATTGTAATCGTTTTGTAATAACCTGGTTGCTTCATTAGGGCTGCTCCATTTGTCAGAAAGTGGCCAGCCGCTATGAAAGATGCCGGCACATGTCACAAGATGGCGAGAGTATAAATCATGCAGACCTGCTCATTTCTGTCCAGCCGAAATGCACTGGTGACCAGATACTGGTACAAGTGGCACACATTTGCCAGACATTTGCTGTGTACTTGCAATTAAAGCAATCTAGCTGGCATAAGTACATGTACCTTAAATTACGAATACCAAACCTAGCCGGCTTGACAAAAGAAACACCACTACTGTCTTGGGTAAAATGTATTCTTTACCAGTCCTAGATTTCTGAATGCAGATTGTACATATATGAGTTGCTTCCATTCTCATATTTATGAACAAATAATTTAAAGCCTTAGTCATCCACATAATAATTATTCCATGATTTGGCTGCAAGACATTACTAGTTTCTCCTCAAATTAGGCATTCTATAATAGTTTATAGTCTAAGACTAATGATTTTATGGTAACTTCTTTCTTGTGTCAGTTTCTTTCTTTTGCAGTTACATTAGGAATAGTTGTCAAATATTTAGTCAAAGCAGAATTGTGCCAAAAATTAATTTTCCCTCAGATGTAATGTGTTTTGTTTGTGATATAATGTTGAGCATTTGTGTGCACAGCTGATCATATTCTTCAGGTTGTAATTGTAGATCAGGAATGTAGAATTATATGTATATGTTTGTAAAATGCATATCTTGTCAGAGATAGAGCAATATTAGATATACTGGAATCTCTGAACAAAATCAAAGTGCAATATTCTCCTTCTATTTTTAAAAGTTTATGATCCTGTTTGGAAATTGAAAAAGAAAATACTTTCAGAGAGACAATGATGTATTAGGATAATGATAATCATAGATCAATACATAAAATATTCAATGTGTTTTCTAGAGGTGTGGGGATATAGTGGTATTATTGTTATTGTAATGCCTGGCACGATCATTCATTCATTAAAAAAAACATAATTATTAAGACTTGATCCACGTAGTTTTCAGTGGGCTTTGACAAGTTATAAAATCACAATTATAAAACTTAATGCAAAAACACATAGAAAGATAGTACAATTACATTACGATAGGCTTGATTCTAGATTGTAATTCATTCACCATATGGAATGTGTTGTATTTTAGCCTGCATGTCTCATCACACCTCAAGCATGTATTGAATAATAATCACTCATTATTACAGTACCAAGAAATAAGAATCTACTATGTCAGTTTACATTACTGGGCTCTCCTGTACAAAATGGTGTAACTCACCGTAACATCAACCTCAGCAATGGTGTAGTCTATGGCCAATATTTCAGTGAAGGTAACTAAACTGACAAGCCATGATATAAGTGAAATAATCTTAAAAATGATGTAAACCCCAATTCCATAATTTAAACTAATTTTTAGAATTAAAATAATATGGTAATCTTAAGAGTTATCCCATTTCGTACAAGAGGGCCCTAGTATGATGGTATCCTGTATATGTTTGTATGTATATATTGTCCATGTGTAAATATATATCGGTCAATCTACAATGACCAATAGGAATACTTCATTACAAGTTCTAAGTTGTATATATAAAGTGTATAGGGCTGTACGATGTGAACTTGTATGATTCATAGGAGCAGTTGGCTTGGACTGGTTTCTTCCAACATTTTGACCAATGCTATCCAACCTTTCAGGAATCGGTGGATGAAAATAGACAGACTGGAAAAGTTTTCAATATAGTGCTTGGACATTTTGGAAGTACATGCAAGTGTATGGAGAACTGGGTTCCGTTCCACAAAACAATTTTAGTGCTATCATGTCGACGTATGGGAGTTGCGGCTGTCGTAACGCTATGATTATTCTGTGGAATGGAGGCCAAATCGTTAGTTGAACGACCAATGGTCAAAGCTTATTTAATGACTGACAGTGGTCATAGATGGCCACACACTGATGTCACAGCAGGATCTCCTGGTTTCCACAGCTGATGGTCAGTTTCCACAGCTGGAATAGTCATGAACTACCATACATAACAGAATTAAATAAACCAGACATGATGACAATCAAACTACTTGGCTTTTGTTTTTATATTTATAAGAATGAAGAAATTGGAAGAGATCATCTTTGAAAGCATATTATTGTAGTCTTTATACACTGTGTAGAATAAATCATTACAAGAAATGCAGTATGTATACATGTACACACAGTGATGTTGAACATATTAGGTATCCTTTAATGCAGGAAAGTGAAACAGAGACATATTCTGGAAGTGATGCCAATGATTCGTTATCGTTTCCACGTCAAACTATCTTGCTGCAGCTGTTTACGTTTTTCTTTGGAAAAACACTAGATTTTATGACTGCTTCACTTTTCACACAGTGACAAATGAAGCGTGAATGTTGAATGTCAAATTTTCTCAAATGCATGCCAGACTTCCGATTTGAACTAGTAAGGACATGGTTTTGTGAAAATGCTTCTAATATAAATTAATTAATAGATACAACCTTGATATCCAAATACAGGAAGCTTACCGAGTATCAATAATTGATGCAATTTATGGTCCCAAATTATTAATGCAATTGGTAATGCAAATTATTTTTTAAGGAAATGCTCAACTAGAGTAATGTTACTGTGTATACACAATGATGAGTATATGAACATGTTTACGGTAAAATGCGTCCGTAAATAAATAATAAAAAATCTCCACGGCGTTGGCATGATCATATCAACATTTGAGCTTTTATGGTTAAATTATAGAATAATAAATTGTACGCATTCAGCGTGACGGATGTTGCGGGTTTCCCGCTGCCACAAAACTGACAATACAAGCCGTGATATAAGTGAAAGAATCTTGAAAGCGGCTCTAAATCTCAATTTAAAAATGTATGTATAGGGGGCTTACTGCAATTATATTCTCTGGAGAATGGTTGTTCGAGGTTTGTTTTATTGTGACGGCAGTAGCATTGCGTCTATCACGTTAGTTCATGTCACTTTCGATTGATCAAGCACTATCGATTGATTCTAAAGGCACACAGTATTTCTTTTTGTTTCTTTCTTTTTTTCTTAATTTATTTTTTCATTACGTTTCTTAACATAACCGCTGAAGAAAGTTTAAACGCCTCAATATCTAGGATGACTGAACTTCTAGAGGTGATGAATGGAAATGTTTCTTTCCTCCGAGTGTAATATGGCTATTTCCATTGGGAGATATCCATCCATTAGCCGGATGAATCCTGATGCGTCCTCGGCTGTCGAACTTTCCTGACGGAGATTGGTTTCTTCTGGATGCTGTAACAGCGGTGTGAGCTTTCACCACAGTCGAGACCGACATTGGCTAAGGCCGCGACTTCATTCACAGTACACTACTTGAAATATACAGTGCACTCTGGAAATACCGGCACTCGTTGGGACCAAGATAATATGCCGGTTTTGAAAGAGTGCTGGTTTATTCAACTAATGTAAAATGCATTGCCGCTGGCGATATACGCAGATTGCCGGAGTACAAAGATGCCGGTTTTACCAGAGTGCACCGCTATCGCCACGCCGACCATCATTGTGCATTATGGTGCATGACGGTCGGTGTTTCAGCAATGGGTGCGTCACAAGCGGTACTTTTACTGCAGCGAGAGTTTTTCAATGGTGTATATTCCAGACAAATAAGCTAAGAGAACCGCCATATGACTAGCTTCAGATTCCTCTAACCTTCCCTCCTGACCATAAGCTATTTTTTAAATTGAGTTGCGCGTGTATATACATATCTTATGTACATAATAATACGTAAAGCATTCTTCATCTTGATAAAATGTATACCTGAATGCATATTTATACATCTCTTGTACAACCGTTTGTGGTTTTCGGAGAATAAACTACGTCAGACATACGATACAATAATGGTGTGTATGTGGTATGTAGAGAAACTTTACAAATAGACGGTGCCACCAGGATGTCGATCAGCAGTCACACCCCTGAATAATAGAGTCAGCCAATGTCCCTTACTTAATTCCAAATAGTAATTACTATTACTAATTACTATTTGTATATATACATATATATATATATATATATATGCAACTTCTATGTTTCTTACTGAATACAATTCATAAAAGTATATGACGAAGTAGACGTACTCATCAGGATATCGTTTCACGAGGCTCTCTTATCCACTATGAGACCATAGCGCTTTCGTAAGTGCACGATCCCCATATGTAAAAGATCGCTACGAGAGCGCTATGGTCTCGTAGTAGATAGGAGAGCTTCGTGAAACGATATTAAGAATGGTGCAAATGCACTCCTACGTACTGATGACGTGCCCGTGGTATATACCGGTAATACTATCAGCTATCAAATCAATGGATAAGACTCTGTGTCCGTTGATGTCATGTTCCATTTCGACCAGAACTTCACATGGGCAATGCTACCACAGATGACATCCCGTAGGACCTGAACTGGTTACTCCGCCGTCCTTTAGACTGGGTTCCGAATGTAGGGCAGGGGAGATCAAACTGACTTCAAGGGAGCAGAGCACAGTTTCTCATTGTAAAAGTATTCCGTAGAGAAAAAAAAAGGTTTGGCATACGTTCCATTGTCTGTGTCCTGGTATCTTTGTATGTTAAGAATATGCATGGTATTGTGTTCCAAATGAAGTAGGTTCCAAGCAGTTTAATTGCAAGTATAAATTGATATCACCTCACCTGTATGATAGGAAGGCGTATGCATTAGCAATGTGCAGTTGTTAGGTCAATATTGCTGGTGCACGCCAGCCATGCGAGTTGTTGATTTTCACTGCTTGTATTCCACAGTATTTTGCCAAAATCAAACGTGATTGACCCCCCTCTATTGTTCTGTTTATATGAATAGTTGGGCCTTTCTGTACAAGTGGGTGTAAAGCTAGTGCTTATTAATTGAATAGCTTAGCAACAACAACTGATTTATATGTCCTTTCGTTGGTTTACAAAGGACAAAGACTGGGAACATTTTTGCGACATTTATTATTAAATATCACCATGTAAGTAACAAAGAAAGCTATATTTACGTCAAGCATCTTACAGCATTGATACTGGCGACTTCCTCCTCGTGGTCATTACAGTTCTATATATGTTCGTGTTAGGAGAGCTGCTTAATCGGGTTTTACGAGTGCTGCAAGTAAAATACAAAAATAAAAGCATATAATTATAATAATGAATAATAATAATAACAGTAATAATTTTGATGTATTACCCCGACATCAAAGCATTGGCACCAGCCAGCACATGTACAGTGATAAGAGTGGTACATAATGTAACAGGTTATCTACAAGTATAATGCATCTACGCTAACCCATTATTATATTGTGTACAATAATCATTAAATAATATACACATTCAATAAGCAGTTTATCTTTCAATTGTTCTAAACGGTAATTTATTATGACAAACATTTATTACATCAACAATAATATTTCATTATTACATATTCCAATTTGTCGAATTAAATTCTTTGAATAGTTTCATAGTGATACACAATTAACCTCCACATATTGAGATTATTTTCAGTTATTAATAATGGAGAAATGTTACGATAGAGTATACGTAGACATACTAAATAAAATGACATGCTATCACACAGAATGAAATCAAAGACTGAAGATAATGTATAATAACACTAGTCTAGAAACGTATCTAAGTAGGCAACAAATTACTTTCATTGTATGCATGCCAGTCAGTAAGAAAACAACACATGGCCACTACTTAGTCGTAGGTGATTATTAGGATTGTCCATCTGATGTCTTTGCTTAGCTTGCTTGTACATAAATCGTTATCCTTAATGCGATAGTATCGTTTCAGTATGTTAGTTAGAGAACAGTTGATACTTTAGGGAACCCTTTCATAAATCTTTGGTAGTTTATACGAGACTATAATTAACCCTCTCGTAAGTGCTCTCGTATAATAGATAAATTCGATGACACTTACGAAAGGATTCCGGCCTCGTAGCGCCTACAAGAGCTTCGTAAACGAGTACCCAGTTAAGTACTTGAGAAATATAAGAAGATCAAAGGACACGCAAAACCATGGGCCAGTTTCACAAAACAATTCTAGCACTGTACACAATCATTCTAAGCCTATTGTTTAATCTGGATTGGAATCATTTATGCGCTGCAATCGCTTTGTGAATAACTGGTCATACACTAATACGTATGCATGTAAGTCAACAGTAAGACGTATAAACTGCGAGTAGAATATGTTAAAGTCGAGTCAAACGAAGTAGAATATAACAAATACGACACGCAAATGGAATGAAATATCATGAGAAAAACGGTGAGAATGTCAATAACTCAATTATGCTGTCTGTTATCATGTATATACTATATCGTGCTGTACACCGTCTCTCGTCCGACCTCCGGATTGCCTCTTGGCCATGAACGTCTTCGTATCTGATGTGACTGTTGCCTCCGTCGTGGATGTAAATGTACGGTATACATCAACTTACTCCGTGTCCAGGATAGTTGTTTTAGCTAATCTTTTATTTCCATCGCTTGACGTGAATGTGTGAGTGACGAGAGACATAGTGGTGTATGCCCATTACAAAGGTGTATGCATACAAATGCGCGATGGACATAGCTCGCATTTCAGTTCGCCCCCTGAGAACCAGCTTATTCTAACTCCCACTACAACGGTTTTGAGAAAATGGCGATTGAAGTTTTGGTTGGATATCCTTATTTATAAAAGGTGGTAGTGGTTTACAGCTATAAAACTTTACATACATAACTTATGTATCATGTCAGATTGTTTTCTCCTATATTCTAAATTGTGAGTTAGAATATCGCTATGCGCCGAAAACACCTATATTTTGCTATTTTGAGTCTGAAACTTCGCCTATTTTTACCCATTTAACCGGAACTCCGTGGTTTTTTTTAATTGGACTCAAAACACTCCGTATCAAGGCCATCACGTACGTTTAGTTTCGCTATACATTCTTTGAACATGGCTCTCTTCTTCCGAAATAATACTTGTCAAAAACGTTCCGTGGCAATTCGTTCGATTCTTTATGATTTTGTACGTTTTTCTTTTTTCGTTTTTTTGGTAAACCAAAAAAAAATCTACAACATAGCTGACGTCTTATATTTACCGAGAGAGCCTCCTTACCAGTATTGCTAGTACGTCTCCGTAGTTAATCTGAGCATGGAATCCGTATACCACGCACACAGGCAGAATGTTAATACAATAATTGTGAAACTTCATTGTTTTAACTTGTCTTGTCGTAAATCGGTGCGAGACATTTGACCTTAAGATTTTTTTTTAATGAATGCCAGTCAAGACAGTCCTGGCTCCCGCTCCAAAGAATGACCGTAGTATTACGAGGATCGCAACTCCATGTGTACTACTCTCGTAGCGCTAGGATTTTCTATGGAGTGTGACAAGACATAGTTTCACAATAATTGTATTCCAGTCGCTCATGTACGCGTAACATAAGTATGACTTTCATTGGCACGTTTCCGCGGAACCGGAAGTTCATCGAAGAGGACGGTGTACCCTACTGTATATTCATGATAACAGACGCGACATTCCAATCGGAACTTACCTGTCAAGTGAGGGGAAATGGATTGCACCTGAATCATTTCAAAGAATTGTTAGTCTTTTACAAAAATAAAAGTACAGTCAAACTTCGTTGTGTCGAACTCTCTAGTCTCGAACATCGTAGTATGTCGAAGCACATTCTCAGTCCCGACCAATTCCTTCTTTAATTATCATTATTTAGACCCCTCTGTGTCGAATTCGTAATAAAAAATACATGTTTTAAGAACGTCAAATCACTCCTATGTCAATACAAAAGTACAAAAGTGAATGACTTCTGCACTTCACTGGCCTTGGATGCAGTGAATGTTTTTCATGGCCTTGAATGTTTTTCGTGTAACGATTAGAGTTCTTTTTTTAACACCCTAGATCCAGGAAACTAGCTGTCATGACCACGCATGAATCGCAATATGATTTATTATGATTTGTAAACGCAACAGCTGACTTTTATTTATGTTGAATATGGAATAAGCATGTCTGGTGAAATCTGCATTCATTTTAATTTTAATTTTAATTTTATTTGGACAACTCTCTTGTCTTGAATGACACGATGTCCCGAAGCTATTGAAAGGGCCTCCGAGGTTCGACACAACGAGGTTTGACTTTAAATAATATTATCGTGCCCAATATTATCGTGAACACAATATGCAGCTCGTCTCTGTCTAATTAACAGCTTGGAATACAAAATGATAATTAAGCACACATGTTAATCATAGATACATAAATTCCACTTCTGTGAAGAATGATAATGTTTTATTCCTATTTTGTAACTTATTAAATACGTATAAAGTCCTGGGACTTTGGTCGCTTTTCGGCTGTGGACTTGTTTATTTTGTATATAAGACATGCGTCCATCTATCAATGGCAAATAACGATTGGCTACTGAAGCGACACCATTTTTCTATCGAAAACTGTCATTTGTTTTGACAAAAAGTTGTGCATAACTCTGAAACGAATATAAATCCTAATTGGTGTTAGGTCACACGTCCTTGGACATAGGTTATTATATACATGTGTCACCTGTCATTACAATAATTAGTCATTTAGTAGCATCTGGCCATATATTTCAGGTACATACCCAAATTTGCACGTGCAAATATACTTGTGTCAAGATACATCGATGTTCTAACGACATGTGCTTTACGCTGTTGCCGAAAACGTCACATTTCCATCATTTGATGACGTTTCACGCAGCTATGCAATTGGTTAACGGTTGTATTAGCATCATGCGATGATAAAATCGCATAGTTTAGCTATTGACGGCCAACACAAAGTCAGGAGGAACGGTAGCTATTTATATTTATCCGTTAACAGCTGGTAACGCAAGTGACCTAAGTTCGGGTAATGACCGAAGTCCGAGGGTATCACTTCACGAAGTTCTCACGTCTACTACGAGACCACGAGCACTCTGGTAACGATCTCTTATACGTGGGGATCGTGCACTTACGATGGTCTCATAGTGGATATGAGAGGTTCGAGAAATGATATCCAAGACTTTACACTGGTCATTTACACAGTGGTCATAACCACATGGCCATGTATAGGTCCAACATAGATCATCATATTATCATCATATATCATGCACTCGAACCTACTATAACTGTTCCTGGTGTAACGTACCAGTATTCTAATTATATATTCAACAATGACATTCATTCAGTGCATTTATAGTTGGTCAATACTACTTCGAACCATTTCCTAGAAGTTACCAATTTTGTATTGTAACATGTTGCTATTTCAATTTACTATAAATTGATTAAGGTGATGTACGTGTATGATTGTGTGATTAATATATTCTCTTCGCATATAAGGCGAAAACGCAATGTAAAAACAACTGTCACAACCATGTATTTCTACTAAGTACATTCGGGACAAGAATGCTATAAGAGTCTCCATACAGCGTAATGTACTCATCTATACATGTAGGCCCTATGTCAAAATGTGATTTGAGGGAGGGACAGACATAACATTAGTACAAGGAAAACCAACAGCTACCCAGAGAATAATACAACAATAATTATATTACATATTTACATCATGGTGATAGGCTGAAAGACGATGTATATACATTATATACAATGTCGCAAAATATACATTCATTCATTGGGGTACTGGTAAATGACATATGATGTAACATAGTATATTAGCACTGCATGCGGACTGCCTTTTCATTTTGAGTTTGAAATGTACAAAGTGAAGTCACATTGCCAAGTACATTTTATTTTAAAATTTCGTGAAATGATTATTGTATCAATTAATACACTTTCTAAATATAGTAAAGAGTAGGAACAACTATTTTCTGAAAGATTACGCATTAGTAGTATGTGTTTAGTTGATAACATATTGTAATTGGAATACTTCTGAAAAATACCTTGTAGAACGTAGGCTATAAAGGTGGACTTACACAGGTCGATCGGTTGTAGGGATGCACCGTGAAAGCGTACATGCGAAGCGATTCGCAACGACCGAGAACGCGTAACAAATACAAGTTCTACTCGCACGACTAATCGAAGAACACTCGTCATAAAACCGATCGATCCTTGTGAGCGAGCCTTAAGGTGTTTTCTGGCAAAATTGGGAATTTTTACAGCAATTAGATTAAAATGTGCCTGCATGTTGACGGATAAAACTCAATACTGATCATGAAATAAATTATTCAATATTCACACGTATTCAGAATTCGAAGGATCAATTTGCATTGTAATCTGCCACTACATAAATATAATATGCGCTACTGGCTGGCTTGTCGTGCAATCGTATTTGAGACGACTCGTACGCCATTTCCTGTGCTTATCACAACGCACAGCCACATACACGATACGTTCTTGAAACAAAACCTCGCCCAAAACAATGACAATTAATTATTATGTTAAACAAATCGTTTAGTCTCGCAGTAGCTTTGCTTACCAAGTATGTTTAAATGTTTGTTAATATTCATAGTAACATTGTATGGGTATATAAGTGATGTATGTCTCCACAATTATAGATTAGAATCAGTTGTGGAATAAATATGTTCTACTATATGGCAAGATGTGACAGAAAATGAGAATCGGTTGTAAATTATGATGTTGGAATGAAGCTCTTTGCAACCATACAAGTAAACCATCAACAAAAGACCCAACATCTTCACTGTGTCTCTCCTACTCGGAATGAACCATCCAGTATATACAGTAGTATATTCTGGCATGAAAAAGGTTCCTCAAAATCCAGCGACGTACACTATAGTTTGACTTCCTGTTCTTATAACAAAACATATTGGTGCACTCTGTTCGACAGCGTGAGATCATCGAGTAGTATAGCCTGGCATGAACAGTTTCCATTTTCACATCCAGTGACGTATACTTTCTTATAGGAAAATATATTGGTACACTCTCTGTTCGATAGCGAAAGATCATCGAGTAGCCTAATATAACCTGGCATGGACAGTTTCCATTATCACATCCAGTGACATACAATTCATTGTAGGAAAATATATAGGTAGGCTTTCTGCTCGATAAATAATCCGACGAGAAGTATCAGATGACAATGGAAGCAGATTAAACTTTATCACCGGATCCCAAGTAAGTCTGATTGCGTGTGTTATGGGGCGACCGGAAGCTGGAAATTCGAATGCTTGACGTTAGCACACTGGAGTTTCTCAAGGCTGTATTTCGGCTTGTTGCTGTTGTTGAATGGCAGTTCCGCCCATCTGACGCTGTTTTTAACGCCCACCCTGAAATAGCGATAGTCTGTGGGTTAAGAATCGCAACAGAACGCGCGACCAGAATGCGCGACAAGAAACACAACGCCGCAACGCAACCCATGCGTACCGTATAACGCGAGCACTAATTACTGTGAATAAATCAGATATACACAGGTGTAGACTAAGTGCAGACACGTTATTGTAATTGCGAATAGCTCATGATCTGCTATAGTGTGAATTACTCCATGCTACAGTAAAGCAAGCATGCAAAATGGAGAATTAAGATGCTTACAGCTGATGTGGTGAATAAGAGGATTGAAAGGAAACCATTCCTGGGTTATGAGAGGAAATTGTGCAGAGGCAAATCACAAATAAAGCGGTTTCTTCCACAAATAAAAACACTTGGGTGAACGTAATTGTCAATGAGTAACGATATTGTCCCCATAAATTTAGTTAGTGACGAATAATAAGACGCTGTTAACAGGCCGGCTCCGTGGCCTAATTTTTAGAGCGTAGGCCCGGAGTGCGGAAGGTCGCGGGTTCGATCCCCGGTCACGTTATACCAAAATATGGTACTTGTTGTTCCCCTGCTTGGCGCTCAGCATTTAATGGGGTAAAGCAAGGACTGGTCGGCTCGGAGTCAGTATACTGTGTCTGAGTAGGGTATCCATGTTCTATCTGCGGCATGTGATATTCCAAGTGAGCTAGCACTATAAAAACAGGTGGACATCCAGACTAGTACAAGCAGTACATATGCATGCAAGTCATGATGTGAGTGAATAAATCTTGAAAGTGGTTTTAAACCCCAAACCAACCAAGCGATGTTAACTACACAATATTACAAACATTAGTTTTAATCATGGAAGCGACCCTATTATTTGACTAATTATTTGAAATAATATATAGCCTCAACGCTGCCAGCACGCCACAGTACAAAACAATTCTAGTACAGTGTATTTCCAATAGGGCTCAACTAAACCGCATCAATTCACTTTCCATTGGTTTACACGATGCAGACGCATAGATCGCTGTCATATATACACTACCTCAGTATGAATAACAAAGTTTCGTCTGGGTCCGTGTAGAATTTGCATTTTCTACATGATTTACAATAATAAGAAGAGTTCTACGGCCTATATTTCGGTCCAAGTCACATGGGAATCTGAAGAAGTTGTACCTAAATTAGGGCGGAGATTTCCACGTGAATTCTAGTAATCTCAACATACTTTACAATCTTATCTGATAGTGTTTATCAAAATATCAGTACTTATTTAATACCAAAATAATAATATCCCATATTAGATTGCAAATCTTGAAAAAAATATGTAATAATTTGTGGTAGTTTAACTGACCAATATTATATTGCAAGATCCCATATGCATACTGGCGTCAATCTTATTAGTAATTTGGTCATCATCCCTAGTGATTCGTGCTCCACTTCTAAAGTATTCATGATGGCCAAATTGAAAGAATTACCTTAATAACGTAGAAATAAGATCACCGAGAGACATATAAATGGTCTGAAAGAAGAAGAAAGGCGCAGGTTGATGTCAAACACTGTTCACAAAAGCGCAATCATCAGAATGTTGACATTAGACGTCCTCTAATTAGTCCAAGATAGCTATGGATATAAAACCACGTGAAGAGGATAGACGAAGGTTAAAATGGACATGCACTAAATACAGTACACAGGTTAGATACATCGGAGAGAAATCTATAGTTATTAAAATTAAATCTGGGTTCGTTTCCGCTATAATTCAACATTCCATGACGCTCTCATTAGTATCCGTTGAGATATCAGGAGACTATGAACCTGGATGCTGCCGAGAGACCATGGCGCTCTTGTTTCTACCTTACTCGCTGATCACTACGAGAGCTATATGCTCCTAATAGACACACGAGCTTCATGAAAGAATACCCTAGGCCCATCCTGGTTCCCAGTGCTCTATTGTAAGCAAAGGAAGTACTGTGCATCTGGATACACCTGGTTTGCATAAGTCAGGGTTCAAGCCATGATTTTAATATAGCAGGAAATGACGTTATAGACCAATTTACGCACGTACTTCCGGTATGACAATTTGCTGAAACGCAGGCTGATATAAAGACGTTTATTCGGCTGACATTTCTGTGAATGCCGATGCTTATAGATGTGTTAACAGTGATCGTGGACTAACATTTATTTAACGATTAACAGCTGATTAACGCACACCGCTAGATATTGGTGTAGCACTGTACATGACGGAAACGAACCAAGATTTAATTTCAATTAGATTGAATGGAAAGGTCACAATATGAATAACACAATACAGAAAGGGATTAATGTAAATTCCGCTGTGGCTGTTCCCATATAAAGGGATTAATGTAAATTCCGCTGTGGATGTTCCCATATAAAGGGATTAATGTAAATTCCGCTGTGGATGTTCCCATATAAAGGTATTAAAATGAACGTGTATTGATGGTGTTGTGAATGTTATTGTTATTGGGTTGTGGAACTACCTGGATAATAACATAGTACACTGGCTATACTGATCTAATACCAATATAAATCGTGTCGCTCAGTGCAAAGCATACGCAGTACCATAGGTATTCTAGTCGTCCATGATATTACTAATTTGGGGTAAAACTCGAATCTTTAATACGTAGTTTTTTATATCGATACAATCACTCGGATGTAGTTTAAAGGACACAGATTTTCGTAATCCGCGAAATTTCCGGAGCATTAATATTTCTACTACGTGTACGAGAATATTCATTGACATATTTGAAGACTATGATCAATGCTACTTATACGGCCAGATAATGTACTTATAGTAGAGTGTAATCAAAGCCACTCCTTCCTGGTAATTGTGATGGCCATCATATTCTACTTACCTGCGTTACTCACGCTTACGTGTTCGTTGGCAATAAAAGGAAAGTTGCTACATACTCCCAGCCTAGCATAATGGACATACAGAACGACATGAATCATCAATGTTTACTGGATAGTTTTAGTAGTTTCAAGAAATCGATTTATAACTGAATTCTTATTTTGAAACCAAATTTAAAATTAGTTTTAAAGTGTGTCGCCTTGGGTTCTATTAACCCTCTACCTGCTGGATTAGGCAAAAGCACTGCTCATTAGGGCATCTCCGGTTGCCTTAAGCAGAGAGAGGGTTAACCGTGTACATATACACGTAGACCTACATAGCGTGGGAATGCATCCCGCTACCACTAGCCTTTACTAGTCTATCACGAAACAAAACAGACATTGATATTATAGGATAATCAATATCGAATGAAATATATAGTTTGCTGACATTATGTGAAAGAACGAGGCTTTACCATAAGTTCGTGGCGTTCCTATTTAAGACTGGATGTATTCGCCATGTCGATCAGTAATATAATGGTTGATTTTGATTATCAAGCTGCATGTCAAATATATGTCAGAATGTAAGCAAATTCATCCCAGCTTAGAATAAGAGCATTTCCGGGGTCAAATTGATAAGTAAACTGTTGAATGTATTACTTTTAACGTGAACCCGGCATATATCAGTTTTCCATGTGTAACAGTTTCCATGAATACAAAGAACCTATTAAAGCAATATTCGTTATAGAAAATACTCATTCCACCGATCAATTTGTATTTGAACAAAATTCTATTTCAATTCTAAGAAAATCAGTTGCCGTTCATCGGAAATCCCCGTTCCGTTTAACACTGTACTTCTTAAAGCTTGAACGATAAATTTCAAATTGAAATTGTTTGATGCTGTTAACTGCATAGGCATCAGTCCTACCGTCATGCGCAGAGTAGTTCGTGTGACCATGGCCTTGACCTTCACGACAGCAGACGCGGCATGCGACCTTGAACTCTCGTCTGAAGTTACCTGGAAGAATGAAGCACCAACCATGTATACATTATACGTTCAGTAAGTAAAGCTGAAGATGGTCTATTGATCAACTCATACTCATAATTTATTGTTTTTGTTGTATGTGAAAATTGGAAACCAGAAATAATAGAGCAAAGAAATTTAAGAAATAATTTATTCGTTGAAATCGAACAGATGCATAGTATTATCTTATTAAAATAGAACATGCTACTGTCCGTAGTATATCACATTTTTTTAATATAGCAATAACATGAATTATATATAGTTATAGTTCCTATTGGGCATTTACAAATGTCTTCAGCAATATGTCAAGTATAAGATATGGTTTCTTTAATGTCTTTTCTACGCAATGGATATATTTTGTATAGCTTCGTCCTGATGTTATGACCACTTTATCGTTTTAATTATAGGAAAGTTTACACTTTTGTACGCAAAAGACAGTAATAGTAACCTTGGTATTGCTAGAGTTAATTGGTGTTTTATTTTTTAGATCGTGCCATATACACACATACGCATACGCATGTATGCATAATTACGTTGGTGTCAATTTAAATATCAAAGTGTATTTTTCTAAATGTTTGTTATAATTATAATTAATGCACGCTGCCATTTAAGGAAACCTGTTCTAGATAACCAATGCATAATCGGTTTAATGCAT
>JAUTBT010025887.1:0-19875 GCA_032361225.1 Lepetodrilus schrolli
TATATGTAAATAGCTTACTAATTTGTATTTCAGTAGCTTATTTGTAGTAGACCTAAATATTACGCCCAGAAATTATAATTTTCTAAAAACGAATTAATTTGCCAACACGAATAAGCAATAATTGTATGCAGAAAAATTATTCTTTTTTTTAAACATGTTAAATAAAATATGTGAAGTAATTATGTATTCGTTTAATTTTCCTGATGAAGTCGTGCATACACAGCTGTCTGTAACTACCAGCGTGAACTCAAATTGTGTTTTTAAAAATACATTGCAATTGCCATTTGGCACGGAAGCTTTAAAAAGTGTGAATTGCATAATGTTTATATCAACATGTACACTATCGGGAATGTTGTTTTCGTAACGTGTTGAAGTTCATTAAATAAAGACAGACCAAAGTGATAAAGTAAATATGGGAAGGTAATATGATGATTCTGATGTACTGGCACTTAGGTTAAATAAATGAACGCTAAGTACAGAGATCTTCACTGACAGCACATTTCAGCTGTCAAAATTGTCCAATGTCAAATTAACTTCTTATCTGAACTAACTGCCATTCTCTCTGACAAGCGTGTGCAGATCATTCGTCACACAGAAGGCCACTGAAAACATCCTATTGTGTAATTACCTACCCTCCTGATTGCCTTTTAACAGCCAGAGCGGAAAGAGTGTGAATTTTCTTGCAAGAAGCGGTAATAACTTTGTTGTGGAAATACACTATTGTTTTGTTTATTTTTTTTAACTGTGCCAATTTTCGTGGGACAATGGTGTGAGATACACAAAAGCTTATAACACTTATATCCCCAGAGATCTATAGCGTACCGATGTTGGGTATTATAGCTAATGGAGGTATTTGATTGGTGGATAATTGCCAGCTCGTCCTTCGATTGGTCAACTGCGGTGTTGTCTTGATGTGATAACGGATCGCGGAAGATTAAGTTAATACGCTAATGGTAGTGTTTTCCTGCGAGATTGAGACAATTAATTGTATGAGGTATATGTAGGTTATTCAGATGGACGCGTGGAGAGTAAAAGCGCAGTTATACCGTCAAGAACGTGGCTGAATCGAACTCTCTTGAATCACAATTTGAACCTGACTTTTATATCGTTCTTAGAGACATTCAACGTTATCAATGTTCCACAAACTCTCAGGTGAGACATTTCAGCATGATTACAAATGTGACTTTCTCGGCATGTTAAAACCTTGCGTGCGTTGTTATCGAGCTGTTTATCGACGTCATTGTATAGCTCGAATTTTAAAGTGTTCATGATTTTGAATTTACGCAGCATTTAAGTAATCAACCCGGCAAACACACAACGTTATATAACGTTATTACAATGTTGTGCCAACATTATAACGTTATTACAACGTTGTAATAACGTTATATAATGGTGTGTGTTTGCATTGAAATAGCTATCACCCTTCCATTAATTTAGAAAATATTATATGGACGTAGGCCTAATACAAGGTCATGCAGGAGTGCAATAAATTCACTTTAATTTCCTATGAATGCAAACTCCTTTTAATCTGTTCAGAATGGTGTTTTATTCTTTAAATACCTCATATTTACCTTTGTTTATTAATTATTCAAAATAATTATGTTAAGTTCGTCGTATCATATACACAACCAGAAATACCAACTACATGTATTAATGTGTTAATATTAAACAATAAGATAATTTTGATATACTGTTTTATGAATATTATCAGTTGATTTGACATTTTACTATTATTTGCCATTTATAACCAAGTGTTGCTATTTAAATAAATGATATATCTCTAAATGTTGTTCTTAAAATTAATTAAGCTGTACGTAATTTCTACGGGTTAAAATGAGAAATTAAGAACAAATGTGTCCTTTCCAATGTTTATATTTTCAGAAATAAATTCGTGTCAACAGAGTAGAAAGTTATTTATCGCAGGAAACCTTGTGATGTCAAACGAACGTGGTGTTTAGATTGGACACAATCGGAAGTTGTCGGTGTGTGTGTGTGGTGTGTGTGTGTGTGTGACTGGGGCCAACCAGAAAATCAATTTCAGTTTTAGGTGTTTGTTCCAAGGTTTCCACACATTGGATCATTCCATTCGTGAAACAATAGGAGGGTCAGGGTGCTTGTCAACCAATCGTGAACCGAGTACCGGGCTGTTCCGACTGTGAACAACCCTCTTTTCATGTTCCTTGGCTTCTGTAAACAATTTACTCGGAACCTCGGCGAGGATGTAGATGGCTTTTGGCAACAACTCAGCAAAATTGAGACGACGTGTGGGGAGATGGCGGGAATCTGGTCGCGCAATCTCCACCTACGAGCTACAGAACTAATTTCCTCCTTCCGAGACGCAGGTTTCAAATTACTTTGCAATTAGAGTTTGCCATTTAATTACGATAATTGGATACCTGGCTTTTTTTTCACCCGTAAAATGTTCATCAAACATGTCAACAGGCGATGTGACTATGTTTTCTGTTCTGTGATCGTTGTAAAATCCAACTGCGGAGCGCTTCGCTTCTTTATCGTACTTGTTTAGCCGTTTAGGAAATGCGCTTTTGACATGTATTTGGGAAATAGACCGCACGGGGAACAAAATCCACAAATAAACAGGTGGTGAAAGGCAGTCCTCACATGGCAAGATATCGCGTTTAAATCTCCTTCCTGGCAAAACGTCTAATGAACAGATTCCTCCTGGTAATTTCGGAGAAATATTTGAATTTTTTGGTGGTGCTAATTTGATGATCGGCACATACTGAAGCCGCGTCAATCATCGTAAACGGTTCGGGCAAAGATTGCCTAGTATCGCCGACTGAAATAACAAGCCGGCGTGAACTACCGTGGTAGTCTTGCAGCGTCTCTGTCTGTCTTAAAACTGAAGTTTAGATTGGAAATAATTTATCTCGCTGTAAAGAAATCGACTTTTTGGCGACCCCCCCACCTCCCAACCCGTCCACGTTTTCCCTTCCACCCGCTAAAGTACGTGACATGGCTTCAATAGAACCGCAGATAGCATTATCGCACCGAGACAACACACAGCCACTTAATATGAAAATGACACGACAGTTTGCTGTGATAGAGCGCCTAACCCCAGGGCCAGGCACGTCAGAAATATCAAGGCATAGTCTCCGTGCTTCACTGGCCCCCCCCTCGGGGAAAGCAGCTCCTAAGTACGAGCGGCGTGGTTGGATAAGCTTCATCAGTACGGAAACGCCGATTGGCGGATTCGACTTGAGTGCCGGTCACGTGGGACAGGTCAACTCTGAGCATATCTGAGAGCGACTGACAACACATCCACGTTGGGAGCGAGAATCGAGTCATGGAAACTGACTCGTGCATGGTTTTCTCTAAATACTGACTGCTTGCAATGATCTGTCCATCTGATTAGAGGGGATACTCATTCAGATCGGACTTACTGTGGTTCAATGTGACCTGTGGCACGATACTATGGTTCCAACGCGCTGAATGCCAGCCATGAGCCAGTGTGATTTCTTACTTGTGTTTATTCCTTCACAGGTATATAATGCGTTTTAGTACATTTTCATTGGATAAAAACCATGGAATCGGATTTATCTCGTGTAGTGAGTACATGGGGGTATTATTAGTGATATATCTACCAGTCTGTCGCAACCAATTGTCGTTGAAATATATTACTGTTATTGCCTACCATAGATATGTTGCCGTTAGTAATATTAATAATACTATTGTTTGGCGGTGCCCTCGGGAATGTAAGCATCCAATGCCAGTTTTCTACTGATAATATTTTCAAGTAATATTGTAAGGTGTGGTCACGTAATTAGAATTTCCTGCCGCTCTTGAAACTCTTCCCGTAATCCATTTAATAGGAAACGCGTGTCACTTAAACTTTCGTTCTGGCGACGTAAATATCGGACATGCACCAACCACGATGTAGTGTTCAATTGTACATTCACCATGTCTAGGGCGTAATCGTATGTAGACTATAGGTTTGTCTAATTTAACCCACAGTGTAATAAGTAAAATGCACCTCTAAAAATACCTAGTATCGACGTCTCCAACGGTTCCACGCGAAAAGAAATGGATATCACTTCCGCGCGCACCGTATACGCCATTAATTCCCCGATACATTTACAATCTTACCATGTTGAAATATTAATGTAATTCTGCGGTTAACGCTGTATATTTGATTGTGTTTCAGCTATTTTCTGAAGGATGGCAGCGTGTATTGAGTTGATCATTCTGGTGACGTGCTCGCTAGCCTTGTCATCAGCTACCGGTGAGTACACCTGAGCACACTTCTATATCCCCAGTTCCTTACACACTACAGCCATGAATGGAGCACACTTCTATATCCCCAGTTCGTCACACTACAGCTCTGACACAAAAACACGACTTGCTTTTATTGTGAAAACTGGCAGTTCATAATATCATGGTTGCTTTACACTGTAAGGACAGACACAACGGGGTAATCTAATCCAGAGAGATCTTGCCCTCAGCCTCTCTGCTTTTGTGTTTCCTGTCCTCAAAATGTTCAGTTCTCTGGGGGCTGTTGGGGGGGGGGGGGGTGTTCTCCTCAATTGGCAGGGGATTGACAGCAGGGGATTTCTTTTTATACCGCTGACAAATACTAATTTACCCACATTCCTGCACCTGTGGGCAAGGCTTGGTGGGAACTGTGGGCAATGCTTGGTGGGAACTGTGGGCATGGGTTACCCTCTGGGTTCACCTCAGTGTGTGATACACCATATTAAATCTACATCTCCATGCCCAGCCCCAACCCAAGCGTGCAGCAGGACAGTTTCTGTCCAGGTTGCGTGCACGCCTTTTGTTTTTATCATCTGTTTACACCGTACCCCAACAGACGAGCCGCTCAGGCTTTTGTCATTCCACTTCTCTCCCCATGTAGTTAATCACCCATAGTGTACGGGAACAAAAAACATGTGGATGAAATATATTTAAGTTATCACTTGATCTAAGGTTAGTGTTTTGAGTTCAGTGGTATTGGGTTTTTAGGTGGATATTTATTCCATTACAATGGTGTCTTGCCTACTAGTATTCGATACTGTACAATTATCATGAATTATATTCTCATGTTATGATAACATATGCTGTTAAAATAATAAGGGGTATTGTATAAAGTTCCTAAGAACAATTTAAAATATTTGTGTTACATAATATCACTGTTATTTATTACCTGGACTATATAGGTAATTCTACATTATTATAATTTCACTCCATTTGAAAGTTAATGTAATACCAGCTGTATTATCCAGCCATAAAAGGTCATAAAATCATAATATATTCCACGGTAATCTTAAAGTATTAGAAATGACATGTTTATACGTGGAGTTGATAAAGGCCAGGAATTAGCACATGCTTGGGTACAAGTCCATGCTATTGGCGACTGTATGCTGGGTCAGTCACTGGTGCTTGGGGCCATTGTGACAGTCACAGCAGGGGTGGGGGAGGCTTTTACCTGTGCATCTCGCTGCACCTCCTCACAGGTGTGTCCTATCTTTTACATTCCACCCTGTCCACAACAATGTAACAGCAGTCTAGTCATCGGATTTACTACTGCAGTTCTTAACACGGTCGTAAATTTAGGCTATAAAATAGATTGGTAATTAACTTTGTATGTCGAGAACAATTTATTACCAGAGTTCCACTGAATCATCCATAGACCAGTAATTAACTGGCAGCAGAGACGATTAATTAACGTGCAGCTCATCATGCTTCACAATTTGGTCAGTTTTAATTCAGGTATACTATTTATTACTGGTTTAATTCAGGTATACTATTTATTACTGGTTTAATTCAGGTATACTATTTATTACTGGATTTCAAAATATATGGTGAATTTCTACTGTGGAATAACTTTGATAATCAACAGTGTTGATTCTGTCAAAAGTGATATTCGATAATTTTGACGTAGCCAGACAACGAACGATGCTAACGTCATAGGCGGACGAATGCTCAGCAATGGACTGGGGTTGTCTTTCTATATCAAGTCATTTTTCGGTAGTTTTCCATCGTTTATTCCAATAAAATGATTATGTTGAATAATTAGAATAACCCACTTGACATGAGTGATTCCGGAAAATATTTCCCTCATGAAATTAATGTTCTTCGTTGTAGCTCGGAACTGTGAACCTTAATTTCACTCGGGACATAATTTCCGTAATCACAAGTATCTCGTGGGTTATTCTCTAATTATTTCATACTTTAATATATTATTTTATGCTGACACACAGCATGTGTTTTACATCGTGTGTGTATATAACTGGTAAACACATTACATTGTTAATAGTGTCGCTGTGGTATATGACATGTAGCGTCATGACAATGAAGTCCACTTTCCATCTGTCTAATTTCTCCACCTGACGACTTGTCACATGAGCTATTTAAGTCAGTGTATAAAAGTGAAGCATTTATTGCTCGGCTAAGGTTGGAGGTCATTCCGACTGTCAGGTTACTTGGGGTCCACTGTTAATTAGACAGGTGAATGTAGTGCTTGTGAGACAGAACAGAACAGAAAATGTTCCGTATTATTTGATGCTTCAGCACATTATTCCATTGTGGAATTTTTCGATGTTATCAATATTTTGTATAATTAACACATTTATGCCATTTAATTTCATTATAATGCCATGTTTTATATTCAGGATACTTCCAATTATGAAATGTAAAATAAAAGTGAGAACTAGGTTGTGAAAATGTGAATATAAAATTAATAATCTTAAATATTTTACATCACTGAGTAGAGTAGCATTCTTGATATTAAAAAAAGGATTACAAAAAGGATAAATTTAATAATAAAAAAAAATATGATTAATTATTTTGTAAACTTAGTTATTCACTTCTCAAGAGGTGATGTATGGCCTGTGCTGGCTGGACAATGTAGGAGATTTCTTCTGATAGATAAAGGCCAGTGTTATAGTAGTAATATAATATACTGCTTGTATCGAGGTGTTTGCGTTGAGAGAGTGCGCTTTAAATCTGACTTTGATTAGGCGGCAGTTCATGAAACACTTGTATGACTTCAATAGACTTGCCAGCAATGTACTTCGCCTTTCTATCCAGCTCACAAAGCCAGCCGACCATTCCCCAAATTCACCGGTCCTTTCACTGGCCTGCCATGGACTGCTTGCTGGTGTGTTTCTTCCCTCCACTTCAAAAGAGTTCTATCTCTGCGCAGCCAATGCTTGTCAAAGGTCGTGTATGGCGAATATTGAGAGGAGAAATAGCAATTTATACCCTTCTCTGTCCCAGAGAGAAGGGGGAAACTGGAAGGCATCGCCAGGCTTTTGGTGGGGATTGTTAGGGAACAGATAGGGCGGTGGTACGACCTTTTCAATGGAAGTGTGTTCCGTAGTGAATTGTTGACGCTTCTTTGTGGACTGGGGTGGATTGTCCCCAGTTAATGAAACTCTAGTTGGGTGTTCAGGTGTTGAGAGGGGAGACCTGCTTTCTGACTTTTGTCAGCCATAGCCACCCCTCTTCCTCCATTGCAGCTTCAGTCCAGGTGCTGAATCCAGAGCTGCCCTCCAGTCACTGATCCCACGTACAAAGAAAAACATGACAGTAGAAAAGTTTGCCACTCGAAATTGGGCTACTTTATTGAACAGGAGAGAAAATGCTGCTGTTTATCCCAATGTTTTGGAACTTGTTCAGATATTTTTTTGTGATCAAGGATAATTTGTGTACTCTGATATAACTGGCATACAAGTAGCTCCATTTATGGAACCAGTAATTGTCAGTGTCATTGTGAGGATCAATACACACTATTTATAAACAGTAGAAATTCCTCTATTTCATAATAGAACTCATCAGTATTATAGGATGTTATCCATTTTAGTGAACATTCGAGATATGTCCAAATAGCCCCTGCATTAATTGAATTACCGGTAGATATATTTGGAAATATAAAACTTAGAATTTCAACCTGCAAATGGATTGACAATGATTGATGTTCACCTCAAACAGTAAGAATTAACAATGGAATTGTTTTTAATTTTGATGTAAAACTTTAAACATGAAATCTAATATATGATTGGATATTTTAAAGAAACAAATACTCTGCATTATGTTTTCATAAAATCTGAGCTATACAGGAAGTCGATATCAGATCTGTAATCCTTTCCCCATCATCCTCCTTGTTATTCCAACTGGAGTCCTTCAAAGCCAGCCTTGGACTCCTAACAAATCTAATTACAAGGAACCCCACAACAAAGGGCATTTTGTAGTACTTAATTAAAGTGCCACAAAGCTTGTTGTTACAGTTAATTAGAGATGTCCTCGCCACAATAGATGATAATGAGTTGTACAGGAAGTAGCATTAGGTTTTGTCCTTATGTAATCCTTCCGGTCCGAAAGAAACTTAATGTGGTCAAAGAACAGCAGTACAGTAGTTAGGGGTGCAAACGATCTATTATTTACCGGTGCATCGTGATACAAAGTTTGACGATTCGCGTATCGTATCGCGAGGCTACGTATAGATACACAACAATGCAGATGTATTTAATTTTCTGATTAATGATCTTGTGATACATTTGTGAAATAGATTCTGATGTATTGAAACATACTTCGAAAAAATTGGAGTGAAATCCGGACAGAATATAGAAATTGTGTTCCTAAACATGCAGTAATTGATCTGTTGGATAACATACGTGGATGCTTCTTGTAAACACTAGCCAGTAAACAAATGACCAACTGAGACCATGGTAAAATTTGGAATACACTATTTTCACGGAACACGCTTAAGTTAGCTGATACCTGTATTTAAATCACGCTACTGTATCCATATATATGAAATAATATCAACCAACCATTATTTAAATTTATGAATCATTGTTTTCAGATATTAATGCAGTTCAACTTTTATATCTCCATCAATTTCAAGTAATTCTGTGCGATGCCTTCTGATTGGTCTAGATATTTTGTTATGACGTCGCTTGCAAATGTAGAGATCACAGGAGGGGGTTATGACCAATTTGCTTTACTCGGGGTTTGGGTGAGGGTGATGTATGATTAGTATTGACGTAAACATTTACATCAAGCAACTACATCATCATTGTTTTTACAGAAATATCCAGGCTGTTCCATCAGCTCACCACACCCACCATAATTTCCGATAGATAATGACCGAATGAAGTAACAGAGTAATTACCGCAAAACGATCATCAAAATTAATTTATTTGGTGGCAAAATGAATGCCTAAATGTCTGTGCAATTAATGAAATACATTTTGCAACCGAGATTCGGCCAAATTTAGTAATAACATGGATGGTGGGACCACTGATCTCCACCTTTTGGCTTTGCCAAATCATCAATGAGGCAATATTTCGGGTTCAAAGTATCTTTTTGTTTTTCTGATCAAACACATTATTGAGGTATCGTATTGCATATCATATCGTGGCCTGTGAATCATGATATGTATCGTATCGTAAGAAAATGTATCGTTGCAGGCCTAACAGTAATAACATTTTACTTATATAGATACCTTTGTTGGCTTTACTTTGTGCAATAGGTTTTAAAGTCTAAACATACAAATACAGTAGACTTTTGTCAGACAAATAATTATTAATAATCCATTACTGTGTCAGTGTTTTTTTAATAATATCTGTAATGGTTAGAGCATTCCATTCCTAGCTGGAGGGTGTAGCCTAGTATAGCAAGTATACATGTACATTCACCAAGGCCCGCGGAAGTAGACCACCTGCGTGTCTCACCCTGGCTGCTTTAACCTTGTAGCCACAGCAAAAATATGCACACAGAAATAACTACAATTTTTATTTTCTCTTCTCAGAAATACAATTATTTTTATTATGGATCCACATTTTAGATCCTAAGTGTATTGAAAGTGGTATGTCACAAATATATGTGATATTGTTATTATGTACCTCTGGGGTAACGACAGCCTACTTGGGTAAAAACATGTTTTCCAGCCAGAGTTTAGACATTATGATTGAAAGGATTAAAAGTTCCCCGAGGGTAGACCTCGAGGGTAGACCGCGGTCCTATCCGGGTAGTGTACAGAGTGGCAGTTACATAATAACCAATCATCCTTAAGGACATAATTGACAGGAAATTAAGACCCTCCCCAGGGGACCTGTTTTCTGTGGCAGGTTCACCTGTCAATCATAATGATGGATTGATTGACAGATATGGACATGATGGAGAAATTACAAATGTTGTAATGGACTTCCACAAGTAGAATTACAAGTATCTGGGAAACGTTTGCAAACTGGCTTTCTGTACAAATTTTATGGATATTATTAACAGAAGAACGTACTTTGGTTATCAATTCAGTGAAGCCTTGGTATCAACCTTCATGGGTCAAAGTTTGGTTCTCCGTATTTTAACTGTTATTCATATATGTGTATTATACCAATATTCAATTATGTTTAGCAGGAAAACAATCAATTTGTCACCATTCAGAGGATAAAGAACCCACTAGTGATTATGAAAAACATGTCCTGAGTAATTATTAATGTTCACAATTCCAAGGTTTAGCAAGAAATTTGAACATTAATTTGATTTGGGACAATTTTCCGTAATCATTCACGACTCGCATCGGGTGGACTATTCTAATTATTCAACAAACTTTGTGAAATAGAGAGGCAACCCAAGTCAGCTGTTTTTTACTTGACATTGACAATAACGGATGAGGTTTGTATTGAATTAACGAGGTATTGATGAAATTTATGGTAGAAGAATAAAGAGTTGCAGATGTTCCCACAACTGATAGCAAAAGTAGAATTGGGAAGTGACGTAATAACAACTGACCAGCAAGTTGTAGACACCAAACAATGACTGGGTTACATTTCCTGTCATTTTAGTTTACAATTGAAGGAAATGAAACATCTGATTGTAAGTAGCTCAAGTGTATTTTCCCTGAGGACTACCGTGGTAAAAACAAGTGTGGAAGTCTTGTGTATCAACACAGGTGTATTGCAATATAACCAGGTCAAATGTCAGCAAGTGTATGATTAATATATAGAACTGTTTCACAATATGCCGATATTGTTCAATAATGGCCACCTGATATAGTTCATTATCACCACCTCATGATAGTATTGTTTTTATTACACACTATTATTATTTATTTATTTTGTAATCACAATGGTTTATTGTGTATGTTATTATTATTATTATTATTATTATTGTTTTACGTCGCAGCGGGAATATTTCACCCATAACAATGTCAGATAATACCTATATCAGATAATGATAGGTATGAGGATTACGGAGTTGATATTGGAGCTCTTTACCTGCGTGTTTGACACTTTCTTCAAGCAATTGACCAAAATTTATTTGTATGCAGTTTATTTTTTTATTTTTTTTATTAATGATTAATTTATTTTGTGTAATTTGAGACTCAATTTTATTTTGAGTGTCATTTTGATGCCTAATATGTAAGCTTAAATACAAGCCCTGATAATCTATGTATGGTATCAATAAGACTAATTTTTCCATTCACAAAATAAAATAAAAACAATTAGTATTGTATGTATGGGTCTGTATTAGTTTGTTGGCAAATGTCATTGAGATGCCAGCCACCAACCCCTCAATCTATAACTAGAATGTATACAGATACTAGTAGGTACTTTAATCCTTTTTTAGAGCTCGTTTAAACAGTTGGGCCAATTTGCTTAACTTTAACCCCCCTCTTTCAGTTTCTGTGGCAATCGTTTATTGACCCAGCTTGTTGATCAGTAAACTAAAACTGCCTGGAGACTTTCAGACAATGTTGCTCTACGTGTTCTTCCAGCAAAGGAAGTCTTTGTTCAAGTTCGGAATAAAATTCATTAAATGTTCTGAAAATATTTTATCTTGCAAGCATCAATACTGGTGTACGGGCATCTGTCTGACACCCCAATATGTGGTGTTTAGACGCCAAACTGTGTCCACAATGTGAATAGTCCAACATCTTTGCCCATTGGAGAAAGCAAGCTTGCTGTGACACCTCACGGACAGCCACCAGGTTTAATCAAAGTTTTTGTTCAAATTCTAAGTTACCGCACCAGAAGTTCACCTACCTCCATCAAAAATTACGTCCAAGTTAGGAATCATTGACACTACCAGTGGTTGCCCAGGTTACAGATACTGATTAGACATTTAATGTTTTTCTTCTGCTTTCATTCTGACAGATTATTAATAACTGATATTGACAGGCTGAATTTTCAAATATTTTCAAAATATTTGTTGTTATTGGTCCCATTTTATCATTATCTGATTAGTCCCCGAGTGGGAATTGCATGTGTGCTGTTTTATATCCATATTTTGAGAAAGTGAACCTGTTGCTTCTTATTGATCCTGTAGCCATTAGGAGCCATCTTGGTTTAGTACATAAACATAAAATACAGGACTGTATCCTAGATTGGTACAGTTACTGTTATGTCCATTTATGAATCCTAGGCCAAATTTCCAATATACACAAAATACATGTATCAGCTCTTTCATTGTAGGAAAAGATTGATTTATGTCTGACATTGGAAATTATTCAAAAATCACAATGGTTTTATTAATCAACTTTATGTGCAATATTGGCGTTATATAAAAGAAGTATTTGTAATATGGTAATGGTTCAGAGCAATGTGAAAGATTGCTTCCTGTTTTGTTCATTTGAGAACCTTCCCAATCATTTTCAATTAGAGAAGATAATTTACTGATTAAATGTGTGGATGAAAGGGGTGCAAGCTGCTGGTGTTTGTTTGTGGAACGTTGAAGGCTTTCAGCCAAGGCTACCTCGGCCAGACAGGTAGTGTAGGAACGTTGATGTCGAAGGCATTCTGCTTCAATCAGGGAAGCATTGATGCACGTCGTCATTTCATTCCAATCTCCCACCGGATCAATACATCAGCAGCGTTGCATCATAGCCACGCCCTTGATGTAGCGGAGAATCCGTGCACGTGACTGTGGCTAGCCGTGACTGTGGCTAGCCGACGTGACTGTGGCTAGCCGACCGCAGCCATACATGGAGAATTTATATCGCCATAATTTCCAAATGATTTAACAGCAGTGTGGGGAGGTCGGTCTTTATGAGGTATTTTATGGCCAGATTTAATGTGCTCCGTTCATATGTGCAGGAAATGTCGTGTATTCACAGCTAATCAGATTGCTCTTGAAATTACAATAACAATTTCTTGCTTATTACGTGTGTTTAGCCATGAGTAAAATATGGCAATGGTTGTTGATTTTTATTATTGATTTATGCGTGCAAGTCAAAGGAGTAGCAATGTTTGGAAATGATATAATCTGTGGATTACAATGTCGCTAAATTAGTATCTGTAAAGTATCACTGTAGGGGAAGTTGTGTATTTATAAGTAACATTGAGTAGCAATGTCAACAATGCTTTGAAAGTTTACATCTCTAAGTAACAATGCTTGGAAATTATGTGTAAAATAATATATGGAAATTTTCCATCTATATGTAACAGTTTTTGGGATATTTTGTATCTACAAATAACATAACAATATTGGGAAATTATGTCTCATGATAGGTATATGTTTGAGAAGTTATGTGTCATGTAATAAAGTTCTCTGGAGGAGTGTATGTCAGTGTAAATGTATGTCAGTGTAAACTATGGAAAAAAAGAAAAGAAGAAATGGAAGAGGAAATGAGAAGAAAAAACAATTGGCAAAGTTTGACATTTTTGTGTTGGCATTCTGGTGAAAGTGTCGGTGATAGATTTGAGAAGTTCATTGTATCGGGCTCCTGCTATCTGGGCTCCTGTTATCTCTCCTGCTATCTGGGCTCCTGCTATCTGGGCCATCAATGAAGTTACACCTTTGTGAAGTTGCCTGACTGGAGTAATGTGGAACTGAGACAGCTTCGTGGATGTTGTTGTGCACAGCAGTATCTCAGCCCCACTGGATGTCTCACAGTTGCTCTCTCCTGCATCAACTGTTGTGTTGTGTTGTGTTATCAACTCCACGCTCTGAAGTGAAGCAGGACAGGAGTGTGGAGCGTCTCGCAAATACAGATTGTAATATTGACATCATCTGCTGTGTCTGATAGTACACAGTGCATCTTTCAGAGTGCATCTGAATGCATTTTATCACAGACATCGTAATAATAGTGCATTTAATAGTACTGGAATAAGTATGATAGTTGTATTTTACAGGACATATTTTATATGTTGATTATAATATTATATGGTTGCTTTGGCATTAAAGGATGTCCCTGTCATGTCACTCTGTCATGTCACTCTGTCATGTCACTTCCTGTCATGTCACTCTGTCATGTCACTCTGTCATGTCACTCTCCATCATATCGCCTCCAAGTCATGTCACTCTGTCATGACACATTCATGATGCCAGAATCGGCAGAATGTGACAATGTTTTCCTGAGTGAACATCATTCATCTTTGCCAATCATGACCAGTGTTCGCCTGGCCTAATCACCCCAATCATTCTAATCACTAGCAGGCCTCCACAGACTGGGGCAGGAAGTATGTATACATTATAGATGTTGTTTTCTCCACGCTCAGATGGATGTGTGTTGGATTACTTGGAACACAGAGATATAGGACACAGATTATATTAAAACTTAAACAGCTTCTTGCGGTTTACAGATATTTGATAGGCTACCCGGCAGATTTGGAATGTGCTGTGTTTGGTTCACTGTGTTTGGTTCACTGTGAAGGTATCTGAGTATGTCAGTTCAGTGCCTGTGATTGCTAAGTAGAGGTTATGTGTACGATTTTACCCACATACCTGTATCTCTGAGCAGTGCCGTCACAAGGCAGTGGCGACGCGGGTATTCGGGGCGAAGTCGACACGAACCTTCCGAAATACTATTTGAACATTCTCACCTCTATGTGCAAGAGTTCCATTTACGCAGTTAATAAACTACAAGTCAGAGCAATCAATTTCAAACTGGTTGGTTATTTAAATGCAGACATTTTTGGGAGTCTTTCAATGAAAAGTGAAGTATTTGTTTTGGCATTTTGACATAATTGCTAATTCTTCCTTGGTATATTGCACATTCTCATGCAGATGTTACGTAACGACACAACAACGACACAACAACGACACAACAACGTATTTATTAACTCTGAGCATGGGAATACTTCTTACTAAGGTCGTCCTATTTGTAGAATCATCAACTTGCAATTCCAATTTAACACAATGTATTATTGTCTTGAAGATGTTCTGTGAAAGGTCATGAAGCTTGTGCACTCAGAAATTGCAATGTTCTATTTATATCTATTTATAGCCGTGTTTATTTATTAACGGGGTATTGACCAGGCCCAGCATAGGCCTCTGTAGGCCCAGCAGGTCTTTGCTGTTCTCTGACAGGATTTCTCCTGTGGGGCAATTCTGCTTTATGCTCATGATTTCTCTGCTTTATGCTCATGATTTCTCTGCTTTATGCTCATGATTTCTCTGCTTTATGCTTCATGATTTCTCTGCTTTATGCTTCATGATTTCTCAGCAAGATTCATGCTATATAGGCTGTTATCCTATCTTGTAGGGACCCATGTTCTGTTAATGGGGCTGTTTTCTTGTGTTCTGTCTTGTAGGGGCCCATGTTCTGTTAATAGGGCTGTTTTCTTGTGTTCTGTCTTGTAGGGACCCATGTTCTGTTAATGGGGCTGTTTTCTTGTGTTCTATCTTGTAGGGACCCATGTTCTGTTAATGGGGCTGTTTTCCTGTGTTCTATCTTGTAGGGACCCATGTTCTGTTAATGGGGCTGTTTTCTTGTGTTCTATCTTGTAGGGGCCTGAGTTCTGTTATTTGAGCTGTTTTCCTGTGTTCTATCTTGTAGGGGCCAGAGTTCTGTTATTTGAGCTGTTTTCCTGTGTTCTATCTTGTAGGGGCCAGAGTTCTGTAATTGGAGATGTTTTCCAGGGTTCTGTGATACAGGGCCAATCTCTAGTGTTGGGTTTTGTTATTTTGGGAGAACAATCAAGTTTCTATTGTTTTACTTTAATTACTAATTACACTCGGTTAGATCTGACTGATTGCATGCTGGGTACTTTATGTCTTCTCTCTCTCTACCTGCTGTCCACGTCTTCTCTCTTTCTGCCTGCTGTCCACGTCTTCTCTCTCTCTCTGCCTGCTGTCCACGTGGTTTCACATGCTTGAATTTAATGAATTTACCACTTTTCTTAACCATGCAGGTGCTATTACACATCATCTACCCCCACACAACAGTCTCGCCCATTTCCATCAAGACCCCTGAGCCCTGTTTGTGTACCTCTGGATTCAATCATCTAGAGTTGTCGCTTCATCAAACTGGGCATTGGACAATTTATGATTGACCCTGTGTCAGGCGATGATAGGCAATTCTGACCTGTATTAAAATGTCTAGCAAAGGACAATGTGTTTATGGACTGTCCGGCAGTTTTGTATGGCTGTAGCATGTCTGTGGATTGTTCTGCTAATACAAGTTTCACAAACTCTTTGTCCTCTGCTGATAGGGTCGTGGGGTGCGTTCACTGGCAGCGACAATGGACCTGATCCAAACATACATTGCCTGATCGCTCGGCTGGAACAGTGCTCGGTCACCCCTTGTTGCTCAGAATCATACACATTTGTAAAATTGGGTTAGAAATATAAAGAGTAATTGTTAAATTTGTATTTGAAGTTTTCAACTAAATAAATTAAACACAGGTGATTTCACTTAAATTTAAAAAATGAAAATCATTAAGTTAGGGCACCTGGTTTATTGTATTTTATAAAAAGCAAAAGAATGTAAATATATTATGTATACTACATCTGGGCTACATCTAGTGTGAAATGTAATTAAATCATTAAGTAATAGTAAAGTCATTTTTTAAAATTTAACCTTATGAGTGAGTACATGTATTAATGCAATCCAGAAAGAAGGAATGACAGTAAACCCCACACTTCACACTTCACACTTCACACTTCACTCAGCAGTTAACATACCCTGCTTTGTTATTTTAGCAACTTTTAAGTTTTGTGCATGCTCCACAAGCTTAAACCGTTGACAGAGCTTCTATTAGAAATTCACGTTACTTTTAACAAGTCACACAGACATCCATCCTGAAACTGGGATGTTTTTCCGCCATCGTGAGGCTACTGTCTCTCTCCGTGTCCATGACAGAGAGAACCGTGTCCATGACAGAGAGAACCGGAGTCTAATCGCGTCATCGTTGACCGAGCGGTGTTTGTGAAGGGGGAGGAGAGAGACAGCAAAACATGCCGGTATTTCCACGATTCGGTCAATCTACGAGAACTTTGAAGTTGAAGGTGACGGAGAGATGGTGTTTGCGGTTTGGTGGAAGGACATGTCCACGATCCCATACACTTACCTATCTGACTCAGTATACATACACACCATACCACAACACACCATACCACAACACAGACTGTGATTAGCACCAGTACTAGCTGTGACCTTACCACAGCTCCTTACAGATAATTACCCTAAATCTATCAGACTGGAGCATTGCCACATGGTCAAACATCTGACTTGTTGATCTTCTTTTTATATTATATTTCACATTTTTGTTTTGAAAACTTGCATGAAAATAATTATGTGTGTTTCACAATGATGAGTCCCTAAGTATTTGCATTCTTTAATAAGTTTACTTAAATGGACTTTGATTTCAACCAGGAAGTTTTCTGTCCGGAGTGGGAACAAGTTAAAAGGCATTATGGCGAGTAACCATGGCAACACCATAGTAATTTGAAAATGTTCCGGTTGTCACAAGTATTTCTCAATATGGAAACTATATATGCGTCGGCTGTTCTCATTTCATCCATTAGAAAATTGAGCAGGTTAACCCTTTGTGTTTACCCAGCATCTCTAAATATGGACACTACAGTATGTTAAAGTGATAATTTTTTGGGTGTTTTTTATGCATTAATCTAACCCAGAATAAGTTGGTGTACTTATTTATCACCAGTTCAAATAGGTATAAGGGAAATCGTACAATCACTGGGTCCATCTAGTAAACAAATAAGTAATTATCAGGATTTCATTGATATCTATCGGCTGACACTTCACGTGTTATCACCGACACTACTCATCCATTGACATGCAAGAGTATTGGTGAGAACCGATCATATTGTTAATATCTCGTACCTTATCTACAGTCAGTAAAGGTCATGTGAAAATAGCATAAATGTTATCAACTTAAAAGTGGATCGATAATGATGATTAGTAGTGAGGCAAGCAGTATCTCTCTCTCTCTATGTACAGCCCACATTTAGCTCTAAATATCAGGTGATACTACTTCTCATTGACCTAATTAAAAATATTTATGAAGGACACTTGATATGACATTTCTAATTCAAGTAGTCATTGATGTAGTACTCAGGAAGGCAGTATCTGCCATTGTGGCTTATTGTGGCCAAGAGTGACCAGTGCTGGCCAATGATTAATAGTTCTGTTCACATCGCTGTCATCGGATGATGCTGTCCACACACCTATTAATCATCCATTACTGGACACAAGATGCTCCCTAACCCAGTGGAGTGGCTGCTGCTTCCCTGAAGACTGATTTCAGACTCATATTTACTGTGGAGGATTAAATTAGCAGGACACCAGATTTTATGAGGAGTTGATCTAATTAGTAAAATGGGAAAAGTGGTGATTAGGTCACTACAATAGAGTGACAGTTATTGGGGTCACTGGGATGACATTACTGAAATAACCAGATGTTGCACAGCTTCTGCTCACCCATATTCAAAGCATATCAATGAAAGACACATTGCATACACATTGTTTAAAACATTGAAAGAGTGCACTATCCAGATTTGAACAGTTAATAATAGAAAATAAATTAATCAGCAGACAATTATGAAAAAGCTGAAATAAATAATTGTCAAACAAAATTAATCCCATTAAGTCAAATCATTTGAAATAATTATCACTGGTCTTATCTAGACTTGATGAACAGTCTGTAGTGCAGCTTTGAAGCAAGGGCAGACAACTACTGCCTCCTCCAGGTACTTTACCTAACAACAAAGATGAGCAATGAATTGCATCCACACGGAACAGACGTAATGGAGGATAAGCAAGGAATTCTTGGCTGGAAATGGAACTAAAAAATACTGGAAATGGGAGTCCCCATTTCAACTCTAAAAATTGAATTTTTTAAAAGTTTCCCAAAGACCTTCTGGAGAAGAGAAGAGAAGACAAGAGACAGCTGTCTTAAGGCAAAGAAAACACATCTTGCTGACGAGGGGTATGAAGACTATTAGAAGAGGAAGAGGTTGTGTTTACTTTTAGAAAGAAAAGAAGGTTTCAAGATGAGTCGGGAACTGCTGTAAACAGTTGTGTGGAGATCAGTATGACAGTCACGTGACATGTCATGTGATGTTCACCTCCGCGACCACTCCGGTAACCGTGTATACAAATGTTACAGCTTAACATTGTTTCATTCATCTGTTTCTCACCATCAACGCCAAGGCCAAGGTCACATACAACAAAACTCTGTGGTTTCGTACTGGGACAAGCTGGCATTAATTTCCTTGACAACCAGTTTGTTTGTTCTCACGCTAGCTGTCCCCGCCCCTCCCTCACCATTGACAATGTCCCAGAGATTACCTTCTCCTAGATAGCTCTTCTGTTCCAGAGGGAAATACATTCCTGTTAGTATTTTCTTTCGTATTGTCCAAGGTTGAACGGAGGAATTGGCTGTTCTGGTTCTAGGTTGGTCTGGGTTAGTTACATCCCGCCTGCATGGTAGGACAGACAACACTAAAGATACATATCCATGATATCAGTGGTAGGTATATCAGTGGTAGCTATATCAGTGGTAGGTATATCAGTGGTAGGTATATCAGTGGTAGCTATATCAGTGGTAGGTATATCAGTGGTAGCTATATCAGTGGTAGCTATATCAGTGGTAGCTATATCAGTGGTAGCTATATCAGTGGTAGGTATATCAGTGGTAGCTATATCAGTGGTAGCTATATCAGTGGTAGCTA
>JAUTBT010025898.1:0-19870 GCA_032361225.1 Lepetodrilus schrolli
TCTCTCTCTCTCTCTCTCTCTCTCTCGCTCTCTCTCTCTCCCTCTGTATATATAGATATATATATATATGTGTGTGTGTGTGTGTGTGTGTGTGTGTGTGTGTGTGTGTGTGTGTGTGTGTGTGTGTTCACATATAAAGAATTTGTTCTTCCAATTATGGAAATGTTTTCCTATTTTGCTATAAAAATAATTATAAAACAAATTATGTAAGTAATTGTTTTGTATTTAAATTAATAGTAACTAATGCTGCAGATATAATTTGAAAATAAAATAGTCGTTGAAATGCTGTTTCTTGTGTGAAAAAACAACAACATGTAAAACGGTATTTCTATGAATATAATTATTTAATTTCGTTCTTATCGTTAATTCTACATAAACTAAAATGAAATATTCGATACAGTATATCATCACATGATGTAGCAATTCGTGTAAGCAGCAAATATTGTGTCAAGCTCGACCATGAACCAAGTTCACGATGCACCTTTGACCGTCAGTAGATATTTACGTTAGACGTGTAAAGCGATATCACCACGATCTAGACAAGATTACGTTACGTTCCTCCAGATGAAAACAAGGTCGTAGGACAAATATTGAGCCGCACTGCGACGGAGATCGTATAATTCACATTTGTCATTCTTGTCCTTTTCATGGAGTTCGTTTGTATTGTCATTCGTCATTTGAGGTAAGGTAATCATTATTTGATATGTGATATACCTATTTGAATAATAATAATAATAATAATAATAATAATGGATATTCATTATTATTATAATGCACCAGTCCCACCCCCTAAGGGGTGTTCAAAGCGCTATAGTATTACCTCCGGTCATTTGGATCAGTGTGCACGCGGTGTTCCTTCTCAACTCCCTGGGGAGTATGTAGCCCATGCAGAAATTAAATTTTTGGTCATTAACGCTTCAGGTTATATGTTCGTATGTATAGAGTGTAGTGATACGAATGTTTTACTGTTTCTGACAACTCTAATCATTGAACACGGTCAATATATGCTTTCACGACCACTACGTAACATAAATATTTAAAAAATAATGAAATATGATAATATTGAAAACCAGTGGGATATGCGGAAAATGTAGCTGGTTACCCAATATACTTGTGTAGACACATCAAATGTACATACTTTCGCATAAAAAAATACGTTTGACCATGAAATATGTTTAAAAAACAAAAAAAACGTGATTGTTTGCCTTTAATATTAAAATATTATATTATTTTTTTAAGCTTTGACAGAAAATGTTAGTCTAAAAAGTTGTTGTTATTGCCTGATTTTATACATGTAGCCTGCATACATTTCTGTATCTATATTGTATCTTCTGAGCTTCAATATATCACTGATTCTAATAACAAATTGTTTCCACAGAAAAACAACAGCAAATTGGCATTGGAACTGATCAAATTCGACTTGATTTTTAAAAAAAACAAATAGACAACATGACTACGCAATCTGAACTGTTGGCTGCCATCTTGGAAGCATTTATCTCGGGAGGTCTTGAAAGGTTGCCAAGATCACGATCCACACAAGCACCAACGGTGCTAATACCAATGACTTCATCGCGAGTGACAAACTCGTCTAGAACTTTGAAGACAGTTTCCAGAACTGCAGAACATAAACACGTGAACAAATATTGCAGGTTGTTTGCCGAATTCGACGAAATGGACAAACGGTGGAAGGAATACGCTACTATTGCAAGGACTATGATGGACCCTTGTTTCTTATTTTGACGTCAGAGTTGACTACTCGGGTAAATCGCTATGAAGAATATATTCTGCAGGTATACATGTTGTGGTTTTAAAGAAACATACTTATTTGTAAAGTGAATTATGGCATCAACGCAAGATTGTATGACAATTTCCTCGAACAGAGTTATATGATTTTGCGTGTGATTTCATGATTACCTGCAAAGTGTTATGCAAACATAAACTTTAATATTCCTGGCCCCGAGATTACGAGCCATTTTGAGTACGATTTCATGTACAAGCTCAAATTTTATATGGGGATTTGTGGAGGTACTCAAATAGTTTCGTAATCTCGGGGCAGGTTTAATATTTGTATTGATTCGAAGTTGATATTTCCCTCACTGAAATAACGTATATACTATGAAAGTTCAGCTATTCTTGTCAACCGAGTGAAATGTAATAGGTTTGTTACAGCTTATTTATGTACGTATCGCTGCGACTTTGAACTCTCTGCATGGCCCTGTATATTCCACATGTAGATTTCGCTCTCCGTATCAAATAGCAGCAACGCGAGGGGATTAGGCCATCCACGCGATCGTATCAACGTGAACGCGTGGCCTCGGACAACAGCAAAGGTTTATAATATCAATGTATTCCACCCCGTCTTCTTGTTTGAGAAAATAAGCAGTGTAATCTTTCATCTGGATCCATAATAAACTAACCTTAAACCGCCTTCAATGCTTCTGTGTTTTGTCTCTTCTGATCTAGTCATCGTCGTGCACTTATTTGTTGTTTATCACATGCGTTATCCACTCTAGAACTTCATTTTGACGGTGTGAATTACAAACAATTCCTCATGACAAAATATACAAACATTAATCTGGAGACCTCGCTGAGAGCTTTGTCTTAATTCAAAGCATTACAAGCAAAGGTATTAAAGTTGTGTTCATCCCAATTTTCATTGATAAGTAACACTTGCAGACCTAGCTGCAGCATAGCCAGTGATAGCCATATCATTCCATTTCTAGAGGCCGTGATCGAAATCGTTCAGAAAAGCTTTTTTCCCGGTATTCATGAAAATTACATAGAAATCATATTTTTTTAAAGAACATATTTTCAATACAATTAAAGGAATTCATATACAAACGCAATTAATTAAAAAATTAACATAATACAGTCATTTAATTTGCGAAGACTCGTTTCATTATGCCTTTCCTATCGTACCAATAACATCCTTTTTAGTTAGCATGATAAACGATAAAGTAGTAAAGCCTTGCTGACAATGTACCCCCACCCCTACCCCACCTCCCGCTGTTGCAAGACCTTTGATCTGCCCATAGACCCTCGTCCCCTTGATCTCTGCTTATCAACATGTCCTTAATACCCAGAAAACAGTTGTTGTTTTGTCATTCTGATACCCCTAGAAACTCAGTATATCTCTCGGGTTACCCATGCTTAAAAGACAGGGCATGGCGTCTGCAACGGTCCGGTCGTAATTAAAATGGATAGGTATACCTATTGAAGAGAAAAAGTACAAATGGACTCATGGTCTTCCGTATTATTTGTGGTTGGAATTGTGGTTTTAATTTCGTTTTTACTTTTTTTAATGTTGGCGGCAACTATGTAGGCACGATGAAGTTGGAACTGAACCGTGGAAGAAGTGTAATTGCGTCGTTGTCGATCTACATGTGCAATTTCATTACAGGCATTAAAAAAAAATTCTAATATTTTTATATTCCTATTAATAAATTAAACAGAGTATAATAGCATTATTATATACTAGTTTGCTTTTTATTTATTTATAGGAATTTAAAAACATTAAGAGACATAATATCTTATGTCTGTGATGTCTGGTGGACTCACACACGGGGTGATCGGTTGTAACGATGCGTCGAATCGCACCGTGTGAGCGTACATGCGATGCGATTCGCAAAGACCGAGATTGCATGACTAGAACACGTTCTACTCGTACGACCAATCGAACCAGACTCGTCGTACAACCGATCGACCCGTGTGAGCAAGCCTTTAATTTTTAAGAAATGTTTTACACTATGACATGTATGTAATGCAATACGTTATTTTTTTTAATATTTCAAATTGTCCATACATCATCTATTTTCAAGGTATTACTAAGCTAAACATTCCAAGATAAGTTCAAAATAAGAAATAGGCCTACAACCGATGTCAAAAGACTAAATTCACTATTTAGCAAGACTACTTGAATGTGTTGCTTGTTTTATGATTATACATGTATTAACTTATGGCAAGTTGGGCATTCGAAAAACTTTACATTACCGGATTTTTATAGAAAAAAATAGAAACAAAAAAGCAACTACAGCCACACGTCGTATATAGACGTAGACATTTTAGCTATTTGAATATGTGTTTAGCTTCAGTGCGAAGTTGTACAGTTATTCCACACACTCCATCTAGGAAATACTTTGGATATTTTCTTTTCAGGTTTAGTGAGAAAACAAAACGCCGCTGTCAGTGTCACTGCCTGGATATATTTCAGATTCTCGTATTCAGTGTTGGGCATTAATATAATTATAGGACATGCTTGGAGTCTGGTGTTGCAGAAATGTCTGGTTCAGATCTCAGAATACGTGCAGTAACGTGGTTTGTGTGTACCAGGAATTCAGGCAGATCACGACGTGTCAAATTCTAGCACTCAAAATTCTAGCACTCAATCTCGTGTCACTATTCCAAAAATGTACACTTCATGCGTATAGCAGTGAATGACATTTTCAATCTTTTAAACTCCTATTATTAGTAATTGCAACAATTTAAAAGTCGTTTCAAGTTTCTTGATTGAATTATCACAGAATATACGTGCGGCGCGAGACGGTCGAAAAATAAAACACAGCTTCTTCCGATTATAAACATATATAAATTGCCCTTGTACATTTTGGTAAAGAGCATATGAATGGAATGCAAACATAATTTATAATAAATCTTGCAATCCATCACTGTATGAGAGGACTAGAGCAATAATCTAGTTAAAACCAGATCCATCTCCACACAACAGCTGGTCATTGTTCCATCGCCAGATGCTAGCTCCTTCAAACATATCCGATCCTATTCGCTGTTAATGCCGACGTAACGGTAGGCGAATATCAACGGATCTTTTTTCTTCTTTTTTTTTTAACCAGGGGGTCTTTACACTCTCGTGGCATTTTCTCCAACTTTCCCACGCTCGAATCTCGTACGAGCACATCTGGCACACGACTGGAAATGTCACATCGCACGCAGCTCATTTACTGTTGTAAATTATTACTGCAGCTCTTTAAAATCGTGCAGCTCGTGCGCCTGGCTCGTGCTATTTACACGATACGCGCGTGCAACTGTTTCTCGACACTTGAGAGTGTTGGAATTTGGCGACAGCGGTTTTAGAATTTTTTAAAGACAAAATCAGAAGACGTATATCTCCTACAGAACAGTGGGAGGGGGGCGAGGGTGCTAGCCTTCGCGTGTCAAGCTGACTAACAATGCCAAAAATGCATGTTCATGTCAGATTTGTGTCGATGTTATGTCAAATCGAATCAGTTCGGTTTTGCCTTTCACCCATTTTGGGAAATGTTGGTAGTCCGTATACAAACAGTATTGCATGAAAGACTTAAAACTTTACGAAGTTAACTTCAATTCTGGTGTGTTTGGAGGGGGGCTGTCCTGAAACCAGATGCTTATAGAGATGTTTCTCTTGATATATTGGCAGTGATAAGAATCAGTCCATCGTATACCAGTATCCAACATAAAGCATTATGAAAACTATCCAAAGATAAAAACAATCGCTCATAAAACACTATGAAACTATGAGAAACAAAGAGGTTTTCCAAAGATATGGTCTGGGGTGTCGAATCTTCGTTTCGGTCAACGGTACCGGTGATCGCTGATACAAGAAAAAGAGTTGTTTATGGAACGGATCAGAAGGCGTTTTCGGAATGTTGCAAACTTATTCTTGAAGATTTGTAAAATACTGCAACAATGTTATTGTCACACGAGTTGGATGTTTTTGGAAATATTATTATTAAAAAAAAACACAATATGTTTTTCAAAGTATTTAAGATGTTTATGATGACAGGAACACATACAACAGCTTTTGGTTGCAGTAACTCATGACTGGTAAATAGCTAGCCGGGTACAGAGATAAATCCAAACATCATATATACTGACGTTAATTGCATCTTAATCTACTAGCTTGCATAACAATGCAGATAACGTCATTCTTGAAATCGGCAATACCAATTGTAAAAACATTTGAGCACACAGCTTCGTTTATTCGGTGTTATGTGCGATTTCATGTTCACGTATATGTCAGGACGAGAAGTAACACTAGGAATTTGCATAAAATGAATTACGCCATTTTGCAGTATCCGCAATGGGGAGTACCTGAGAACGTTAGAATACAACGTTGCTAGTAATGGAATCGTTTTCCTTTCAACACGATTTTGTTTTTCGCCAAGGATACATCATGTCGCATGACACCAAACCTAGGGGGAAAGAAATTGATTTACTAATTAAAATGTCCAATGAACAATTATTTTCAAGAAGAATAGTCACAGATAAAGAACCGCATAAAACGTAATATCCGTATACTGCACGATAATAAACGATTTGGAAGCATGGGTAACATACACATTTTTATTACCATATCGGATTGAGTATAGGCCCCCTAGATTGCATTACATGGTTTTAAAACTGTCAAAATCGCCAAGTTGGCAATGTTTTATGCTCGGTAACACACTGTCTGCACAACAACACTTTCGTAATTCGTGCTGGCGACTGTCGCATAGTTGACAAATTACCCGTTCAGTTGCCTGCCAATGGCACGTATAATTACGTCTAGATAATAGGAGAGGCTGAAGAATAAAAAGAGGAGAAAAATCAGAACTCATTTTACGAGTTATGAGGCATATGCTTTTGTAATTATTTGTTGGTTACAGTGTAGTGTGTCCATGTGAACAAAGGCAATTAATACTGGGACACTTAGGAGACGTTATTGTGTCAATGCCGTCTCAAACCTTCGTGGGGGGTAAAAGGAACAGCCTCCTAGGAACTTGAGTGTGCTGGAGTGCCATAGTCGCATTCGATTTGTTCAAAAACAATGACATGCTGTATAATCGTATTACCGTAAAACAGCACTTATCAATGTTGTTGTCGAAATGAAAATGTCCTTAACAGGAGAGTATTCTTAAAACGCCTGGCTACCGTTATATTACATGCGATATGTCGTCTCACATACATTACCGATATATTACATGCAATATGTTACCGTTATATTACATGCAATATGTCGTCTCACAAATATCATCCATATCAGCGATATTTCACAGATCTCGTTTAAAGCATTATTATGATTGATGCCTTTTGTCGAAGTGTAATCTTTTGCCGATGTGGAAATGTATACCTTTAAGTTTTGAATTGAATAAGAAACATGAAATAGGCAGCTGCCAAATATTGATATCAAAGAATAACTTCATGTAGATCTAGTACATGTGTATTCATTTATTCCTTAAAGTATATCATTTCATTTGGATAGTTATCACATTCTCGACGTAATATAGTTGTAAATCCTTTAAATTGGAAAGGATTATTGTGCTTGGATTTATCTAGATAATGTGTAACGCACATACCATACTACTCAACATCGCTAAGGATAAGAATTCAAGGGGAGTTGTAATGGAAAGCATTAATATGAAATAACACGATAGTGTCAGGATTATCAGGCACATTCAGAAGGCCCCAATCTACGGACTATTTCTTTATCTTTTTATTTGGAACTTTGAGCCTCTTTCAAGATTCTTTCACTTATGTCAAGCTTGTCAGTTTAAGGCAGGAGAAACCCCCAACGTCAGTAGAGCTGAATGTTGCAGTAAACCTGCGAGCACCAGTTGGTACTGACAGACCAAGGATGATAACTGCATTGGCCATTGCCACGGTACAAACAGCGCATCATAAGCGCATCATATCGTGATTGCATCATAAAGGTAACTTTTGCAAACATTAATCCAGAGACAGGATTTGAACCCAGTGACTTCGACTCCCCAAGTCCAACGCCCTACAATTGCTACCTCCGATTGGTTAGTATATTATACAATAGATATTATGGTGTAATCTGAATCTGTTTACGTAAGGAGATCCATATCTTAAATGTGTTCACCATTCTGAAAATATTTCTTTTTGAGAACAGCTTAAAATACCACCATACCAGATCAATCAGTTAACCTACAGGACTGCTCAGTCCTCTCTGCAATCTCACGGTCATATTAGAACTACATCTGTCATGTGATACCCTAGCACGATTATTATCAATATTTCCAATAACTGATTAGATTAGTGCATGTTTTGATTAGACAATAGTATACGTTTCAGTAAACTATATGTCTGCAGTTTTTCCATTGCTAAACAATCAGGAAGTAGGTGAAATATAATTAATATAAATTACACTATTTCACAGTCAGTTGATAATACTAGTATACTAAGAAAATCATAATTATATTATGGTTTCTAATTACATATAATTATTTTGAAATTAATTCCTCGCCCAACTGTAATTTATCACTCTCAAATGATAAAATGTCATTGTTTACTAGAGTGTATAATAGGCTCATTCTTCTGAGTGATGAGGCTGACGACTAATCACCATTATCCTGGAATCTGGGCAAGATTACTGCTCCTGCGAGTGCCGAGGGCATTACTGGAGCAATGTGGAAGTAGTCCGAGGTGAGCCGATTGCATACCAGATATGGTTGACCACGTACAGTTTTGAATGCCAATAACAGTATCAATTTTATTGACTTCTTCTTAACAGGCAGATTCCTGTACAATGTTCTGTTAATAACTTAATTCAACACACATCAACAAACAAGCAATACAGAACTTCATTGTAAAAATAGTTTAATCAGGTATCTATATCTAGTACCATAGCTTATCATGTCCACCAAACTTGAACATCTTACTAAAACAATGGGTTTAGCTGCATACGATCATTCACGTACTAAGTATAGGACGATCTCTCAACACATGCAAAACAGAGGAGTGCAGTTAATTGTATACCCAATTTGGCGTATACTTTTTCTTAAAAACAGTGCTGAATTTACTAATGACGTGATTAATCATAGTGTGCTCCAAGTGGGTTTCATATTGATATATTTGAACACAATATTTGGAACCGTAGACCAAAAAATGCAACATTCAGCAAAATTGTACATTCCCATCGCTCTAAAAAAATTACAAATATATATATTACTGATTATGTTCAAATACTCCACCTAATAAAAATGCTTATGTAGTTAACAGGAATAAATTGACGAAACATTACTTTTGGTTCGAGAGATGTTAAACAGAAATGTACAATATTAACAGATATGCTATAAAGATTTAATAATTACATGCGCCTTCAATGAACGCAGAAGACCGGTCCATTTGCTGCACCATATATATCATGCAACAACAATAACATTGTATATACATGTAGATCTCTCGCTCTCACATTTAACAGTAACAAAGAAATAAATAACACGTCAATCGCTTAAAACGTAACTACTTATAAAGTGGTAGCATAAGCAACAAAATTAATTACTATTCACATGGAACTCGCTCCGTTGGTGAAATTGCAATTTAATTACAGTTTGTATTCTAGCAGATGCAATAAGGATTAGAATTGTTCCACCAAACCTTAATTTACTGTCAACCCGGCCCTTTACCTCTACCACATGAAAGAATTATATCCAAATGGCAGTTCAAGTTAACATCCTAACAGTAATCTTGTATGGACATCACATACCGAGACTAAAGAATGCGTAAAGCAGTTTGTGTTTTTTGACATGTGGACAGCAGTGTATCATTATCTTTCACTTAACTTCTCACCTTTCTACTGTCCATTTCTACATATTCATATCAACAACAACAAAAAGGGAAAAAAAGAAAGAAAAAACAAGAGAAATAAAGAGAGCATGCTGGTCATTACTTGCAATAAAAGCAATAAGTTGTGAGGCATGAAACAACTCCATTGGATAAAGAAATCTCTACCTTGTCTTGATTTTGCAAAATCTGTGAAACGATTGTGAAACGATTATTCATTTAGCAAACCTAGAACTGAATGTTCTTTCCACTTGTAATAAAACTTGCACGGCAAATTTCAACCAAATTTACAGTATTCACACAAGCCACTTTGGTATGAACAAATTATTTTCCATGAAATTTAGTATTTCTTCACAAGAAATGTTAGTCGAGTCTACAAACAAATCATACAGTAAACATAGTCTTCATTTTATGAACGTTGCTCCAGAAACAGAGATTGCATTATTTTATGTTCAATGTGTTCAGTATGTATTATAGCACTTCATCGGGTATTAAAATGCATAGGAAATATGACAATGACATACTCCTAAACATAATGTCATGTATGGCAGCGATTCCCCCAATACAGAGATACAGCAGTACCATCCATCGCATCTTTATTTGCAATCTTCATCCTGTCAATGGACAATCTCGACGCTCTGCTGTGTAAGGAAGCAAAGACTTTGCACTTAACCCTCTCCATGCTGGAGGCAACCGGAGATGCCTTAAAGAGCATCTGTGTCTAATCTGGAGAGGGTTAAACATCAAAACAAGATCATTCTGTGGTTCACTGGGCTTTGCGTGTTACGAAAATATGGCGAGGTGTCGTATATTTTTCATTTCGCTTCAAGCACACGAAACAGATCTTCTCTCCAGACTTCCAAGAATAACACAATAAATGTTTTGTCAAATAGACCCATGTCACAATTATAAGTCGACAGTTGAGACTGTCATTGATAGTAATTGCAATATGCATATGGTCAGTTTCACACAAAGTTATCGTCATACTTCAGTTATTACTATTCAAGCCCTCTTGTTTTATTATGCAGACTTGAAATAAACTGTAGTGCAACAATGGCTTTGTGAGACGTGGTGACATTGAGGTGACATTGCGGAGACGTTGTGGTTACATTGCAGCGACGTCATCGTGAGCACAATCTGGTCAAACGGAGGGTGTGCTTCTCCCTGAGGTTGGCAGAGAGCCGGCTGTCCTAGGAGAGGCTGTAGACCCTGAAGAATAACATATAAACTGTGATGTCTGTCCTGACCTTAACCTAGTCCATTACAGGAAATTAAATGTCCAACTGTTTCAATGATGTGTTTAAATATTTTTTATTTAAATTGGGGTTTAGAGCCACTTTCAAGATTCTTTCATTTTTGGCTTGTAGGTTAAATGCTTATTAAAGACAATGTGCAGTGGATAGCCGAGCCAAAAATTACCCAATATTTAAAGAGTTAAAACCTACTGCCTGCAATAGAATATTGTTGGGGTTTTTTTAAGTTAATTTAAAAAAATTTAAATTTAAAAAAATTTTAAATTGGGTTTTTGAGATGCTTTTAAAAGCAAGATGTATAAAACAATACAAAACGATCCGGTGATTGGACATCCTATCCAGTACCTGCAATGTTGTAGCCTAGAGCTGCATATGCTGCGTTCATGCCGGCCTGGGTCCCTGCAATCTCGGCTGCACTCAGCACCTTCTTCGTACCTCTGCCCCTGGGACGGCGGCCGACACCCGACCCACGCGGCCGGCCCCGCCCACGACCCCTCTTGGTCGCAGGTGTCGGGGTGCAGGCAACTGAAAATGAGCACCAGGTGACAGTGAGATCTCTGAGCAAGGCTATTCGACTCCGCTCGATCTCTGCACATCTTGAGTTGGTTTGTCGAGTCTCGTGTGGCCAGGTCCCGACAAAGGAAACCGCTTAATTCGTTTTTGTGTCATTGCCGACATGAAAAGGGTCATGGACGTTATTAAAGAGTTTAGGAGGCCGCATTTGATGGGGGTAATTTGCTGGAATAACATGGATGAAGACCTATGGCAGTGTATTAACTGTTAACATGTGACGGCAGAATTTGAAACCTCTCTGTGAACATGGTACATGAGAAAGAAAAAACAACAGGACAAGTCTTGGGAGTGCTAACCTAGTGGGTATGTTGAATGAGCGTCGTCCACAATCACCAACCCGCCGTCATTGCTGCTGTCTTCATGCATAGCTGCAGCCATGGCTTCACTTCCCACAGACATCTGCAAAATCACAGGGGACAATAAAGAAAATGACCAATACGAAGTTGGAAATATATTAGACTTATTTTGGCGCAATATCTAAAGAAGAAAAATATATATTATTATTAATTTAATTATTTTCAAATTATTAAATCTTGGCAATAAAATGTCATCAGCCATTCCATCCATCAACTACAAACAGGAGATGATAAAAAAAAAAAAGACCAATACAAAATTGGATATACCGGTATATTGTTGAAATATGTTGCTGTGATATTGTTAAAAATAAATAACATTATTAATTTAATTATTTTCAAATTATTTCAATTTTGGCCATAAAATACCATAAATAACTCTTTACTGCATCTCCAATTTTAGCAAGAACTTAAAATGTTTAGGTACGATTGTCGTTGAAATATATGCCTTGAATCTCGAATCTGTCCCACAAGGAAGTGAAAGTAGTAAACAAAAACAATAAACTAAAAAATAGTACTGGTGAGAAATGTCCACAGAGGTCATCTTGGACCGTCAGGACATATTTGCATGGATACATAGAGAAAACATTCCACAGTATGAATGGTTGCGTATTGATACAGTAGTAGGGTTAACATTATTCAGGTACATAACCTATGGAAGGTTTGAAGTTAAAAAAAACAGTAACATCATAGTCTCGCGAGGCACAATTGACCCAGTTTCTTTGTGTATTTGAATAACCATCTAAATCAATTTACAAGCTTTTTGTGTCTACTTTCTCCTTCCTTTGTCATCGCCGTTCCATCCATCAACTACAAGCACTAGAATTCCGGCTACATTTTTGCCGTCGTGTTTGTAAAGTATAACGTTTCTGGAAGGTTTTGTTGCATTTTTTTTGCTGTCACTTGCTCCATTTAACCTCTAACTGCCGTTCCAGCAATGCGTGAAAATAAATCACCCAAAACATTCTACAAATACATTAAATATCGAGTGTCACCTCATGAAACTGAGAACAAGTGTTGAACAAATGTATATTGACATTCAATGGTTTTTAACGACAGTGCTGATCTTATTATTTGATATTTGAAAGATTTCAATGCAGATTTACTCCAACGGCGACAGTAACCGTAATAAAATAAATCAATCATTGAAAAAGTGAACCAATTTTTCGATTCATGTTGTTTTAGTTACTGCAGAAATATTTCACCGATATGTGAAGAAGGGGTAATGAACCATTTGCATGTTTTTTCCATTTGCTTGTAACACTATTTTTTTGTTTGTAATTGGGGTTTAGAGCCGCTTTCAAGATTCTTTAATGTTTTTGAGTACGATTTCATGCACGACTCGAAGCTTTTGTTCGCAAATCCCCATATAAAATTTGAGCTTGAGCATGGAATCGTACTCAAAAGCTTTCGTACTCTCACGACCAGGTGATGGAGATACCAGAGAGTTGTGCTCACCACACTCTGTGGACTGGCTGGCATGGACATGGAATCCAGGCTTACTACAGACTCCTCCATGTCTGGGGCAGGGATCGTCAAGTTCGAGTCTTCGCTTTTTGGCTTCTTGCCCTCGCGTTTCTGAAGATATGGAAGAAATTCACTTATCGGGTATGACAAAAATACCTATAATACTACTGTGAGTGAGTTATTGTTTTACGTTGCAGCTGGAATCTTTCACCCATATGCGATGAAGAACACTAGTAAATAATTCTGTGATTAAAATTCGGATATTTCTGTAAATAAATGTTGTAAATTTCTGTAATTAAAAGTCGGATATATCTGTAAATAAATGTTGTAAATGTCTGCAAAGTCTCACCTTGTACTCCCGTTTTCGTTTCCGTTCTCTTGTTACGTCGCGCGTTATTCTTTCCTCTTGCCGTACTTTCACTGCAATTGGAATGAATGAATTAGTGCTGTACGTCGCAGCGGGAATACTCCACCCATACACGAAAAAATTATCATTTTGTATAATTGAAGTTAATTCACTAAATATTTCACCCATACGCGACTAGTGATGTGCACTGACCAGACTACTAACGTAAATTGAACTGTTTTAAGAGTAAACGTATTCAAATTAACTTCTAATTAGGCCATAGTTATTTGATTCCCTGGTTTACAGATTTTTCCGTGATAAATTTGGCTCGGGCAGTCGCAAAAATAAATAAATATAATTTGATATTTTGGCCAGCCAGTCAGACCCAAAATAAACATAATAATAATTGGAAATTATGAATGGTTAGTCGACAGAAAAAATATAATTATATAAATAACATTGCATATAAATTGTTCAGATTTGAATGCACAATTATTTTCAAGTACTTCTTGTCAATGGCAGTAAATGTTATAAATTATTACATATTTACCAGTAAACAATCAAATTGGCTTCAAAACCATTGCCTGCTGTTCTTTGTTCATCTCCAATAATGGTTTATACAATTTGTTCCTTCACCATTTATTATTATAATTTTGTAAAAAGTAGTTTTAAGAGAACTCACATTTGGTCTCCATCTCGTCATCATCTATCAACAGAGAGACAACTTCCTTCGGCTTTAGACTGTCTGGTCGGAAGTTGCCACCTTGGATAACCATTCTTTGAATCTGTCAAAATAAACAACACGTAATGCTTCATCAATGTTAATAATTTCCTCTAAATTGAGCTGTAGTAATGCTAAAATCAGCATGTTTAGTCACTTTCAAGAATATTTCACTCATATCACGACTTGTCAGTTTAGGGCAGGAGGAAACCCGCAACATCCGTAGTGCTGAATGTTGCAGTAAACCTGCAAGCACTGGCTGGTACCGACAGACCAAGGATGATAACTGTATTGCCATGGTACAGACAGCTCATCCTTTCATCATAAGAATGAGAAAGGTAACTTTCGTGAACATTGATGCTAGGCTCCTGGGACAGGATTTGAACCCAGGGCCTTTGTCTCCAAAGTCCAAATGTTCTACCATTGCACTACCTATTGCTCCGTTAATGTTAGTACATGTACCTATACTTTCTTATACATGTAAACATTTACTGTAAACATTTACTGACCCACTGAGTTATTTAAGTCCTCATTTTAGGCAGTGTATAGTTCAGGCAAAATAGAAATGCTCCAGACACGATTGCATCAGAAACTTAAACTTTTGCGAAAACTGATGCCAGGGCCCCAAAGTCCAATATTCCACCACTGCGCTCCCCCCCACCACCAAGAGCTGCTACTCCCCACCGCCAAGAGCTACGTGAAAGGATGCTCTGGACAATGGGTCCGAGAGTCTCACCTCACTCTTCTCCTTGGCTCGCTGCAGGATCCGCTCCTCTATGGTGCCATTACATATGAGTCTGTACACCGTGACCTGCTTTGTCTGACCAAGACGATGAGCTCGGTCCATGGCCTGCTGGTCCACCGTTGGGTTCCAGTCGCTGTCGTAGAATATCACCTACACGAACAGGACAGTCATGCATATTAATAATACCCAAAGAAGAAAAAAATGCAAAGACAAAATTAATTGTGGAAAACAATTACAGAGCAATATCAATTCTGAACAAGGACTACTATATAAAATTATATCAATGCTTGCTTTACAATTTCGTTAAACACAAAAAGTGGTGATGACTTTCATTCCAATAAGTCAGAAAACTGTGGCAATAATAGTGCAAGGGAAATAACTCTTGTCAATGCAGTCAAATATCACCAACATGTATACAAATAGTTCACAACATATCTTCATGACATAGGGATGTTATTGACTCAACACTATTGTGTGGAAATTTATTAAATTCAATAACCAAGTTTGTAAGAATAACTTGTGCATTCATATTGTGCACCCATTGATATGCGATTACTGACCAGGAAAGTATGTGTGTAATGGTCTTACAGTGTCAGCTGCCGTCAGGTTGATGCCCAAACCTCCGGCTCTGGTGCTCAGCAGGAACACGAAGATGTCGGACCGCGTCTGGAAGTCGGCCACCATGTCTCGTCGCTCCGAAATCTTGGACGAGCCATCTAGCCGCATGTACGTGTGCTTCCTGTGCCACATGTACTCCTGTAAGAAAAACACAGAGTGTGTAATACGTGTGTGTGTGTGTGGTGTGTGCGTGTGTGTGTGCATGGGCGTGCGTGCATGTGCGTGTTTGTGAATAGTAGTGGGTCTTCGGGTATCCAGGAACTTCAGCTCATAAAATCCTGGACACCCCGATGAATGTACATATAACCAATATTATGAATGAAGATTATAGAAATGACAACTTTTCAAGATTGGTAAGAGGGGTAAAGTATGCAAGCTGAATTTGCACACTTTTATGTGGGTGGGTATGACACCCAGTACAAATTTGCTTTACATCTTATAGTATGCTGCCATTAACCACCTAACAAGACTATAGATCTAGTATAAATAATGTTCACAAAATTGAAAAACTTGAAAATACTTTTATTGGGCAGCATTGGTTACAATGTTGAGGAACAATTGGCAAAATAATTATCAATTGTCTTCTTGGTTCTGCTGTAATATTGTGTCAAAAATAAGAAGATTAATACTGATAATCATTGACGTTCCCAAACATATTTGGGAAACATAATTTCAATAAAACAGACTTTTCCATGATGAATAAAATCAGAAACAAAACAATACTAATGCAAATGTAGAAGAAATAAACAATTTTTTAACGGTTCCTTTTGAAATCCCCTAAATTGAATGCAGATGATATAATGCAAAATACATATTTCAATTTTCAAGAGCTAGTAGGATATACCAAATATTAAACTTTTGAATATAAAAAATGACAACCAACTATAAATAGACTTTTTAAAAACAAAAAGAAACACTTCTTTATCAAGCATAGAAAAAAATTTAATCAGAAAATTCGTAAAAATTAAAAACCTTCCAAGTGGCAACACAGATTCCCATTTTTTGAGTGTGAGTTACGTTTTTTAGCGGAACACTATTCCCATTGGGGCAAAAATCGTGATTAACTGGGAGGACGACTGTACACAGGAAATACGTCCTCACTGTAATACCAGGTAGGTATCATGGGATATCATGGGATATCAGTTTAGTATATTTCAACATGCTTGGCATTAGGCTTCATCCAAGTTAATCCAGGAGGATTTGTCAGACAGAATCAGTAAGGAAAGAGACCAGCCCTATTCCCTGGCGATTGACCCATCGTCAATTTCTTGCCCTGGGCACCCCTCCACCCCGATAATGGGGAGGCGACAATGCAGGTGGGTACTCTGCCATAGGAAGGGTCAGATAGGGGTGGGGGCGCGTGACCCTCAATCACTCCTCCCAAGTGTGTTTACCTGCACCCTGGCTTGTACAGACACCCACCCACCTGTGGAGCACCTGTCTTGGGGGAGTCAATCGCTCACCTGCAGGGGTGCCAGGTTTTAGGTGGAAGCCAAATGAAATTTTAGCAATATTTATATATTAATAATTTGCACAGGAAACAAATAAATAATATCACCTGCAGTGATCAAATTAATACAAATAAAAAATTGTTACCTGAAAAATATGCCAGTATACATAAGCATTTCATTCTCTATGATGACTATCAATATTTAGCTTTTTCTTTAAAAAAATATTTGTTTTGAATTGGGGTTTAGAGCCATTTTCAAGATTCTTTCACAGCTTCTCCATAGTGCTGAAGTTAAGCTGTGAGCACTGGCTTGTACTGATAAACTGCATTGCCAGCGCATCACATCATGATCCGTCAGAAAGGTTACTTTCGCGAATATTATATGAAATACATTATGGTATAATAACACAATCTGGATGCTTTTTTAACGTCATTTCAAGTAAAAGAATGTAACTCTTTTTTTTGGCAATGTGGGATATGCATTGCTATGTTTGGAGACAAAGGATTATGGTTAACTGACAGGAAATCTCCAAAGAAATGTCATGTGATATATATGTGTGTGTGTGTGTGTGTGTGTGTGTGTGTGTGTGTGTGTGTGTGTGTGTGTGTGCGTGTGCGCGCAATAACCTGATTAGTGACCTTTGACCTCTCATAAAAGATGATTGTACCACTTTCATATGGCAGAATAGAAAGGTTTGAAGTATTTGTTAGGATGATTACATAACAATCATAAATCTGACTTCACACAAGAGCTCAAACATGTTAAATTGTGTTGAATTAATTTTTTTGGGTTATAATTTTGTGGACCAATCTGGTGGATGTAAAACTGTGACTGAATATTTTTCTAAGCAGCTGCCAATACATCTGCAACAAGCATTCATCCACAATTTTCTAAACTGACAGTTTTTGTCACGGGGAATACAAGGAATAAAAAACGGATTAATTTGAACTCTGATCTACCACTGTGCCCTGTGAGAGCGGCCGTTCTACCAGGCCATGAAGATTTGATGGGATATGACAGGTCCAGGGATCACCAGACACATACACAATGGATCCAAATGGCAAATAATAATTTGCACCGTAGGTGAGTCCTACGAGGAGACATTCTCATCAGACATAGCATCCCTCGGACCCGTGCTTGGAGGGTATGTGTGAATGCCCTGGCATGCAGGGGGGTAATATTACAGTCTGTCCATCACTTGTCTCCACTCTCCGATGTCCTTTCAGGACACTCGCTGCCCATCACCGCCTTCCAGTCTTTTGTCTGCCCGGGTCACTTTGCGTTAGTAGGCTGGGCTCCCATTATTGTCACTAACACCAAGGTAGGGTTACCTCCGACTGTGAGCGCTTAGCTGGCCATGTAATAAAAACTGGTGGCCCAGTCATTCTCCAGGTCTACCCCTGGGGAGGCAGCTCAAGTCAGACAAAAAAATAACAGAGTAGGTCTTTGCTCCCTTTTACCAGCAGACTATGGAAGGTTAACACCCCTTCTGGCTTTTTACCTCTGACAAAACTGTTGATTATTGGTGAATGGTGTCACGTTCAACCTAAGTGTGACCTCAGTGGTGTGTATTGTGGGGGGGATATACATGGAAAGTTGGGATATTATCCCCGTCTTAATTTGAAAGATTTTGCTCTTTCATCCCGGTCATTACATTCTGATGCCCCAAAGCCTTCAATCTTCCCAAATCGTTCAAATTGACTGTTTGTAAACTCCATGCTCATATACATAAATGCAAAGACTGCCATCGTGGGAAAGCTTTCAACGGTAATGATATGATATTGAAACTGTATGTTGTGTCTGTTTCCAATACATGTACTAGTATTAGAAAACATAAAATTAGTACTAGTAAAAGTATACTTGACAATAAATTGACCTGGTTCGTTGTTCACAAAGTTCAGAACAAAGGTTACTTTGTAGACTACTGACACAAAAATAGTGAGTGAGTTATTGTTTTACATTGCAGCGGGAGATACAAAAAGACCGAAACGCTTTTAATCGAGATAAATACCGTCTCAAAAAGTTTCGAAATCTCGGGGCCAAGGTCCCATTGCTCAATTGTAGCTACAGCTGATTGCAAGTCAGATTTTAGGGATCCACTACAGGTCCAAGTCCAATACATGAAATACTTTTATCGCCACAATACTTGAGAATCTTGTTAGCTAAAACTATTGTAGCGATAGAAATTGTTTCGTGCAGACTTACACTTGTAAAAGGTCCCTAAAATTTGACCTACAATAAATTGTAGCTACAAGTGTTTTGAGCAACGGGACCCAGGACTGGACAAGAAGTGCGAAAATAGCCACATAACAAAAATACAGAGATGATGGAATGTCGTTACTTACCTCCAGGAGATCGATCATCCGAGTCATCTGGGAGTAGATGAGGATTCGGTGACCCTCATTCTTGAGTCGCTGCAGTAGCGAGTCCAGCACAGACAGTTTGCCAGCATCAGACACCAGACTCTCCTTGTCTGCAGACAATACAAACACATACTTGACATTCACGGACCAATATTCCTTAAACATCTGTAAATGATCAATTCATAATTTAATTCAATTGAATTTTATTTTATTATTATTTTATTTCTTTTTAAATTGGGATTTAGAACTGCCTTTCAAGATTCTTTCATTTATAAAGTGTTTTTTTGTTTGTTTTTTGTTTTGTATTGGGGTTTAGAGTCGCTTTCAAGATTCTTTCACTTATATCATGACTTGTCAGTTTTAGGGCAGTAGGAAACCTGCAACATCCGTAGCGCTGAATGTTGCAGTAAACCTGCGAGCAT
>JAUTBT010025909.1:0-19869 GCA_032361225.1 Lepetodrilus schrolli
AGAATGGAGTGGGTAGTGCTATAAATGTATGAATGAGCTATAGAATGGAGTGGGTAGTGCTATAAATGTATGAATGAGCTATAGAATGGAGTGGGTAGTGCTATAAATGTATGAATGACTTATAGAATCCAGTGGGTAGTGCTATAAATGTGTGTTGTCTGTACAAATAGATGCTAAATTATAACCACTACGCACCATCTGCATATACTTCAGGCTCAAACCTCGCGTTATGCAATGCACCGGTACTCGGTTTACCTTACCATCACGACGCCTGAATAGTGCATCACGATATCTGGATAGAGCAGCAAATCATGGATATAGTGCATCACGACATGGATATAGTGCATCACGACGGCAGTATAGTGCATCGCGACATCTGGATAGAGCATCAAATCATCGGTATAGTGCATCACGACGTCGATATAGAGCATCACGACGTCGATATAGCGCATCACGACATCGATATAGTGCATCACGACATCGATATGGTGTATCACGACATAGATATAGAGCATCACCACGTATCGGTACTGTATATAAAGTGACGTCGGAACAAAGTATATGGGAAATGGCCATGCATGGATCTACAAACAAAACAACATGATTGTAAGTTTCAGTCATATTTTATTGGCACATGATTCGTAGCGCTTACAAAAATATGAAACAGTTGAGTGCGCGCCATTTCACAGTATTGAAAGGATTACGGGAATGTCAATAAGTCATTAGCTAGATCGCTTAACTAAATGTATTTGTCAACAGATTCTTATTTGCATTCAACAACGTACTGTACATGTCCATCAACGAACGATAAATATACTCATTTTCCTATAACGTATCAAATAACTAGCACATTCAAACAATATAGAATTATTTTCAATTTGTGGATGTGAAAACAATATTACAACCATATCTTGTTTCAATAGTAATTTTAAAGGGAAAACTATATCGTCATAAATTGAATTTAAATCCTTCAGAATATTAATTCACGAATCGTTGCGTGGTCTATGACATCTTCTGAAACTTTGGTCATTTCCTAAACATTACAGTTTTTAAGTTGGCATTGGCCATATGAAGGGCTAAATCAGACTCGGGTTGCTTTGGAATTGGCCATATGAAGGGCTAAGTCAGACTCGGGTTGTTTTGGCATTGGCGGGCTAAGTCAGACTCGGGTTGTTTTGGAATAATAAGCAGTGGAATAAGCAGTGTATGTCTGCGATTATTCCTTCGCGAGATATGGCTTCTTTAAAATGTTGTGGGTTTTTTTTATACCAAAATGACCCAAGTTAGACAACGTTTTTTGGCTCTCCTGAAAAGTTGGAAAAAATTGACTTTATGGGGTTTTGGCACATAGCCCTTCATATGTTTCAGAGGTTATGCACTCATAAAATAACGCAACAATTTGTGAATTCCATAAGATCTGTTGTGTTTATCAATGACTAAAATACATTCACACATTTCTTCAATACGGACACCAAAACCATTCCATTAAGCATTCATTCAGACTACCAATTCGCTGTCTGTGTAATATTTTGTTTTATACTTCTGACCATACGGACGGAGGGTTGAGATTTCCAAAGTGACCAGACGACTGACCGATGGGCCAGAATAACGTATTGATGACTCATATTACATCAATATAGATACAAGGGAAATAAAGGAACAATATGAACATCAAATATGAACAGTAAACATATACCAGGACTTGATTGGTCAACAATGCGTTAACAAATCCATAATTCACAATATGCTGGAAGTTTTAATATTAATATAAATAATACCTCGATGCTTGTTAGTTATGAACACATTTCAGTTGTGAAGACAGGTGTCTTTAAGTTGCAGAAAAACATTCAAAATAATACAGAACGGAAGTTGAACGTAAAAGTTGAACTCATCTCTCAATGGAAGACATACACTTGCCCTCACTGTGTACATAACATATTTTTTTACACAAATAATTAGCTTTGCAAATCAATAGTTTTTAATAGAAAGAAATTTGTCTGAAAAGATGTGTAAGAAAATAATTAAATAAAATTAATCTTCTATTTAACATAAGTTCACTACTGTGCCACAGTCTGTGGTTATTTCTAAACGTCTCAAAGCATCCACAACCACATTTTCCACGTGATATTGGGTGCCTATGACATTCACAGGTATATAATAAATACATTTAAATGCATCACTACATTTACAAAGAGTTTCAGAAAATAGTATAGAATACCTGAAAAATAAGAATTCTCAAAGGATTCTTCTCATTTAGCGGTATCTTAAAAAAATTAGGACGAGTTGGCTCAGAATGAACCAACATAGTAGAGGTGTACATGAAGCAAAAATAATACATAAACTATTTTAGAGGCATTGTCAACACAACAATGAATCAAGGGATAATATTATTCAAGTCATTGGCAAACTCCCTTAAAGGAAACTATCAGTAACGACTCCTCGCAACTTTCCTATGAACGTTATGAACCATGTGAACCATGTGAACCATGTGAACAAGCGTGCGTTCAATCATTCCACAGTCTTTGGTAGGTCCAGATGGGGAGGGGGGGTGTTCCCATCAATAAATAACAGCACGTCCATTATAGATATGTAAGATCAACCCCAATTGCACATGTGTCCACCAGTACAGGGTATCCATTGTCAGGTATGTACAGGCATCATGTCTCATGACGTGGAGACCACGGGACTAGACAGGAACTGGAAGGAAGGCTGTACATGCGCAATGTCTACTTCCGGTGAAGAATTTTCGTCATCACAACCATCGAAAGAGAACTCATGTTCTGGCGACGTCATCAAATTGTGTGAATAAAGTCTGCACGGTGAAAGCGTCGTCGGTGAGGGAGTTTTAGGGGGTCTGTGCTTCTTTATCTCCTTTTCGTACAATGTCAGTTGCATCATGAAGCTGGCGTTCGGTGAAATCACGTCCCGGCGAGATTTGACGTATTCAAAGGCGTCATCCAGTTGCAGAGATCGCGAGAACATCAGGTAGGCGAGACAGATGGTCGCCGAGCGGCTTACTCCGCCTTTACAGTGGACCAGCACTCGCCCTCCAGTCAAGCGGATGTTTTCTGTAAAATAATAATAACAATAATAAGTACAGTCTGTCCATACTCAGAAGTTCATAGTATATAGTTTACATATATATTATATTGAATGGTATTACATGTATATGAAGGGAGCCGCTGAAATGTTGTACCATCTGATCTTCAGTAATCTAGACTTGCGTTAATGTTCTATGGGGACATTTTGAATAGGATTATTTAGGTGAGAAGGTGTGACACAGACTATAATAAGTAACATCCTTCAAGAAACAATTATTTATATCTTATTTTTAGTCTTAGAAGTGGCATATATGAACATTAATATTAATATATATATATATATATATATATATATTTGTAATTTTGTGTGTGTATTTCTTGAATCTAATTGGTTATCAATATATTGTGACTGAGGGCAGAGCAACCAATGTTCATGAAATAACTGGAACAATTGTTTATAAGTTCGCCTAGTAAATAATTACATTGTTAATTAAAACAATTAAATATATACTGGAGATAATTACTCAGCAATCATCATTTAGCACAGGAAATCCGATACAATGTCGAGTTCAATAACACTGCCAACCTACCAATGAAATTTATAGCATCTGTGAACCAGGCGAATAGGTCTGCGGTGACGGTATCTTGCACCGGGATCACCTTGTACCGGAAGTCTTCTGGGAAATGGTTTTCACAGGAAGTGGACACATTCAAGATGGCGGTAATTTCCAGTTCTTTCAGTAATTGTCGTTGTGATGAATGACTGGCGTCGCCAATGAACAGGTATGGAAGAAGTTCCACGGGAGAACCCTGAAAAAAAGAACACGTCAACTTACTAACAGGATCCCGCCAATATCGTATATTTTTACTCAGCACCAATAATTAAGGGTCAGTAGCCATTTGGGACATATAAATTTAGCTTAATATTATTTTAACAACGAAGATTTCCCAAATGTCTACAGACTAGGTAAATGTATTTATGTTTAGTCATTCAGCATCATCAGCGTCTATTGGTAGGCGTATGAATCAGCATTATCACAGTATCGAATCTACTCGTAGGAAATCGCCTGCTTCCTGTCCTATATTCACGCCTCCGAATGAATCACGTGTTAATTAACATCACAATATTACATTTAATTCTTTTGAGCGTGACGTATCATATATTTAATAAACTAATGTGAAAACCATCCTTAATAATAATATATAAATTCATGTGTAATATTCTAATAACGTATAAATATTACAATTAACCCATTTATAAGCATGACGTATATATGTAATAAATACTATGACATATAATTATACATATCAATATTCAGGTTTAATATTCGAGTACCTAATCGGTCAATGATTCGAAAATTACATCAATCCACAAACGGACATATTCTATATAAGCTGTAAGAAGTAAGGGCTAGATTATAAGTCTGGTAAATAGGTGGGCATCACGTGCGGGATTGGTGTCACAGTAGATATCTGTACACTGCGGGGAAAGGAAATCAATAGTGATGTACTGCTCGTTTCCACTGCCATGTTATATACTAATATCTGCACGTCGAGCAGCTCGAGTTCTCAGTCACCAGATGCCAAGTGTGGGCGTCTTAACCAGAAATTAACAGTCAATGTAAACCCCGCCGTTAGGATATGCTTGTATGTTGTTCCGATTCAGGCACATCCGTTACTCAATAACAGTCATACCGAAAATGTGTTTACCAGTTTAATATAAAAGTATTATTAGATATTGTCGGAAGTTCATATTACCTAGAGAAATTGTGGAAAATACAGTTCTATGATGATGAACAGAAATATGTCGTATGCTAAAAACATTGATGTCTGATTGAATGTTCTCGTGTTAACGGCGTCTTCACTAATGGTAGCGTTACATAATTAACGTAGAAAATAAAGCATTGCGTGTTTCCGTGTTTGAAGGTTTCAACACCCAGGTAATGGTAAACGACAGGAAGGAAGGGAATACCCATAGACGAGATTAGTGTCCACACCATCACGTATTCATTACGATAATTTGCAACAATCAATCGGTCTATTACAGGAGTAATGGCGGTTGCGTGACATGCGCAGATGGGAGTTTTAGGCTCTTACCATGGTCGGGATGCCTGACCGGGGGGAGGGTTCGAATCGTCCCGGGGGTACGGGCTGTGGAGCCAGGAGATTCCTGTCCCTAAACAGGGCATTGTTTGATACACACAGTCTGGGACACTCTCGCTTGAATCGACAGAAACCACCTGCAATAGAAGAAATGGATATATTCATTGATCTGTTACATATGTTATAATTTATTGTATTTTATGACATACGCTGTTTGTGTGTGTGAGGAGAGACAATAGATGTTAAGGTTGTTGACCGTAAAGTTTCATTTGCGGGGCTATGGACTGATAACATGAAACATGAATGCTGATCGTCTTATGGGGGCAACATTTTCAATTTATAGGATGCGGTGGGGAGGGGGGCGGATGGTAAAACCTGTTTATTTTTCACTCGTAAAAATGTATATTCCACTCCTTGTCTATACACACGTTCTTTGTATGAGGAGGTCAGAAGATGTTTTACTGTAATGTTTCATTTGCGAGGCAGAGGATTGACAATATGAACTATGAATGCGGATGCTTATAGTCTTATGGAGCAGCAATCGCAATGCATAGGATGATTTTGGTGGAATGGCAAATTTCCATAAAGGGCAGAACCGGCATATTTTACATTTGTCAAAATGTATATTCCATACGGTCACAATTGAGGCAAGACCAATAGTTAAGAATACCTTGATTCATGATATTGAGTCTCATGTATCACGAAATGCAAAAGAAAATCTGGAAATATTCCTTTCAATGGTCATTGTTCTTATTGTGAAATATAACATATAAGTATGATTCGATGAATCGCATTAGGTTAGCAGTCGTGAGGTTAGATGTTCCCCTCCTTTCTTATCATATTTATGGTATTTTCACTAGCAAAACCCCAAAATATCGTAATGTTAAGGAATGTCTCCTTTTGCCTGTACTTCAAAAGTAAAAGAGAAAAGAAAGTTATAAGCAACTGTTTGTATTAGGAAATCTGTAGGTTAATATCTAAATCTGCTCTAACTGTTTTCACAAGACCGTGAGTGCAACGTAGTCATACCCTTTAATCGTGTTTCCTGCACATGGCCTGTGAGAGATTTTACACTACAGAACTACATACCCAGACTGGTATAACGTTACTGTAGCGCTGGTTGGAGCCATGATCCCTAATAAGCCTAGCGGTAAGACGGACGTTTGTCCTCGTCACGTGGTTTACCACTGGTGTCCCCACTGTGTGTTTACATCGACACAACACCGACTGTCGCCGAAGCACGTCAAGCAGACCCGTCTCCAGTTTAACTTAGAGAATTTCCGCTGCTGTATTTGTTTATTTCCATTTAGACAAGACTTTGCATGTTTGGCTAAAACAGTTCAAAGTCATTTCCTCCCGTCCTGATTGGGACGGCTTCACTGATTATACCAATGCCTACGTCTCAGTGTCTAACACCCTCGCTGAAGTTTGGCTGTTTAAAAGTAAACTGATATTTGGTACGAACTTTCGGTGTGATACTGAGTTCACCAAGCAATGCGAGGATAGGGGCAGGTTTATTGCACGTTAGTTAAAAAAATATATAAAAATATAAAAATTAAAATATGATGTAAGTACAAATTGAAAATCACATGTCTGCCTGTTTTAGTATTCGATAACATAGAAGTATGAGTAGAAGAAGAAGAAGAAGAAGAAGAAGAAGAAGAAGAAGAAGAAGAAGAAAAATGAGGAAGAAGACGAGGAAGAAGACGAGGAAGAGAGAGAGAAAATAATAAGAAGGAGTTTATAATAGTTTCACAAACAATACATTATAACACCCAGCCACATTGACGTATGCATGTTAAAACACATGGCGGCGGAATGCCCCCGGTCAAAATACAATAATCGTATAAACTAGGTTTGGATAAAGGACTGTTAGTTTCACGCTTGCGGTTTCGGTGTCAGATAACATCAAAAGTCATGTATTACTTCCTGTTTAGCCCAAGGGTAACCTATAATCTTATCTGATAACGGAGTAAAGAGATACGATTTAAAGTAGTAAATCACAACACTGGCTGTCTTACTTTAATTAAATATCCATTGAGGTATCTGTTTAGTTATCTGTATCTTAATATAAATATTTCTTTAGGTAATGATATGGATTACTGTGGAAATTTTATAATTTTGTGAAAAGAATAATCACGAGGTGTTTCCACTGTACATTGTTGGTGTCAGCATGGCCACACGTTGTTTTAATATCTTCCAGATAACTTTCCCAAATTATTCGAAAATCAAAATGTATAGATGGTCTCACTCTGAGGGTATAGGAAGGGAAGCCATATAAAACCATAGACTCACACTTGTAATAATATGAGGTATTTTACATATAGAGATCTGGAGAGATCAGATATGACAATTATACTTCGAGGACTGCCATGAATTTCTAATTCATCATGTGTGTATGGCTTCTATAATTTTCATACGTGAAAATTGATTATATCGCCGTATTGTGATTCTGAACGTGAATATACTTTTTAGAAAGCCATGTATTTCATATAGACGTATTAATACAGTTTAGTAATATTGGTAAAGATGGAAAAAAAATAACGTATTTTTTTCGGTTACGTCTTGAGTAGGAACAGTGACATACGTACTTCGCCAATTCGTCTAGTTCCAGAGACTGTGAGTCTTTGCTCATGTTCCCTGATAAATTATGTTAATGGATGACATGCTCTTCTATTTTTACTTATCTCTTATTTTCATCACAATTTTCTCCCAATTACATTTCCAATACCGATAATAATGTACCTAATATACCAACATGTCTTATACAGTTGAATTGATTGAATGGATTACGAATGGGTTGTATGTAATGCATACAAAGTATATATATATCTGTAGAAGCGTTGACACGGCGAGCTCAGAAAGCTTATAAACATTGAACATTGTTGATCTTGATATATCATAGGAAAATATGGTACACGTTTTATGTCAATCAAATAGATTTGAGTACGTGCAGTTTTAAAGGTGACTAGGTCCTTATTAATATATCAAATAATCAATAACTTTAGAAATGGACTTAGCATTACAGTAAACATGGTCAAATAATTAGTGCAATGCTAATATTATTGCTCGTCAATGTATGTTAATATTACTGTAATGTTAAAAACTGGCAGTGGTATACAATAAGAATACTTCAATTGTTTAAGTTACAATAAATCATAATCTTGTACGATGTGCATTGACTGCAGCTCATGCTTACCAGAAAGAATGAAAAAGTTCTTCATGCCAGTGAATCTGATTAGACTCTTCATTGTGAGAAGAAGTTCGGATTGGGCACTGTCTGTGGCGAACTCGTCTGTATCACTATCGTAGAGAATGACGGCTTCCAAATGCGGCCTCGCAAGACACTTCTTGGTATCTTGGGAGATGGCTGTTTCCAGTGGAAGACAAGAAGGGTAACGTTTCCTGAGAATGGGAGGACAGTAAACGTTAACAGACGTCAAAACTCTGTCCAGATTATAATGCATGAAGGAACGGCAATCCACTATCTGTAGTGAGCCGTATTTTTCCTCCAACATTTGTTGCAGACGACACGGAGAGATGAAAAGCGGAGCCGCCATCGCTATCAGTGCAGCAGCCTCGGTGGAAGTTGTGAGCAAGCTGGGAGCCTAACGCAGCTATATTGATCCTCGTCTGCTTCGATCAATACCTGTACGCGAGGTGTTCCATTCACATTCTTCAACACAGCTTTCACCCGGTCACTTCCGGTGCTTGGTGAACGAAGCAGCCAATCAGCGACGAGCTCCCGGTCAATGAATGGAGATCAGTTTCCCAGCGTGAGGCGCGAAGCTCCCCGGGGCCATTGAATAGCGTGTTACGGCGCTATTATTTGCCGTAGTGAATGAAAACTGGACAGATATTTTATCAAGCAGGACTTTGTGGTCAGGAGTCCAGATGGGAAGTCTGGTCCAGGTTACACCTGAAATCACAACTTTATCCGGTGTCCAGTTCACGAAGAGTGCTGTCGTCGGCCGGAAATTGCCGATGTCAATTGTCATGTTGTTAATGACAGGAAACATGCGCCTGCAGTGAATTAGGAAAGCCACATCCGCTGAAACCGTCTGTTGACCAACATGTCAAGCTCCCGAATTCGCATACGTTGCATAAGCTATTGTGGTGCATGTTGCAGTTCAGTTTACGGCGTCCGGCCGTTTGTTGCATGACACGCATACAGATCGGTGGACACGGGCCATTGCCCGCAAATTGATATTAATTTAACTATCTTAATTTTAATACTTATATGCAGACATTAATTAACTTATTTTAATGTACTCTACTATATTCGTACACTAAGACTCTTTGAACTTGGTTTGGAACTTGAGAGGGTGACTAAGATATAATTTAATTGTCATTTCTTTGTCTATAATTAATTAATGTTGTTAACGTACATATATTATTTTGTAAATATCATCGAAGAATACCACCCAGTAGATGTATTGATATTTGGTATACCAATGTATGTATATTGCTGTGTGTGGGAGAAGGGAGAGAGAGAGAGAGAGAGAGAGAGAGAGAGAGAGAGAGAGAGAGAGAGAGAGCGAGGAAGAGAGAGCGAGGCAGAGAGAGAGCCACAGTGAGAGAGAGAGGGGGAGGGAGAGAGAGAGGCAAAGTGAGAGAGAGAGGCACAGCGAGAGAGAGAAAGAAAGAGACCACGTATCCACAATACACACACAAGAACTGCTACAATATTAGCGAATATTTAAAACTGCGTAATTTATATTAGTAAATTATAAATATAGGTGTTGACAAAGTTAATATGGAAAAACGAAGTGTCAGTTAAATTATAAACAATGTAATGATTCTTCTTTGATATTTTAACACGACTTTAAGCTCTCTCCTCTACCGCCCACCCACATACGCTAAGCATCCGCCACAAAATTGTTTCGCAGGATAGCAGATGTTTCTCTCTAACATATCTACTCCTTAATTAGACGTGATCAATTCTCCTATGTTGCACTATGCCTGTATCAAAAATACATCGAAGATTACCTATTATTATTATTATCATCATCAGTCTAGTCATCTAAAACTGTATAACTGTTCATAGTCATCTAGTAATGAGTCCTATTTGGTTCATAAATGCATCTATTAATACCACAATAACACGCGCATAACATAGCATACCATTAATGTCTGCTCATTAACGTACAGTAGTCATAACGACTACTTGTGTGGCAGTATAATAACATCCAAAACTGTGTCCAAGAAATATCCGCATACTCACTAAAATATATATTATACTAGTTTATAGCATATCACTATTACTACTGTCAAAGATACAAAATAATTGATTATATAATTATATACACACACCATATTTTGATGCAACATATAGCTTGATTTACAGAATAGTAGAACATTTTGTGCAAAACTATATTACTGGGAACGTTGTATAAATTTTAAAAGGTTCAGACACCGGAAGTGTCGTGACCTTATATGGAAATAATAAACACTGGTCAACCTCAATGAAACTGCAATCAAAATATTGGCCAGATGATTACAGTGCTCGCTTGGGAGGCCGATTCGCTTCGCCAGCGGTTATGTCCCTTGTGTACATAGGTGATGCTAAAAAGACGGAATACTATTCAATCGCATTGGATGTTGTTTTCTCGCAGATGATTAGTTTTTCCGTAATTTGTCTCTTCCTGTATTTCTAGACTGATTTCGATTTATATCCAGTTTTAGATGCAGTGTTTCACACCAAAGAGGTTGTTTCCAACTACCCAGATTAGCTACGTCAACAATTGTATGGATCCACAGACTTGGAATTATTTGGCTTGTATAATTTATCAACAGCATTCTAGCAGTTACTCCACATTTGTATCATGCAAATACAAAAGGACATGTATTTGAAACACGTGTGGTGAACTGATCTATCAGTCACTGAGCTTAATTATATAAGGGGGGTGACATTTTTCAACTGATCTATCAGTCATCGGGCCTTAACGGGTTAAAGGCAAACCTGTGAATACATTTTAAATGCACTGTAGCATGAATTGTACTGGCATTATAACTGTTAATTGAAATGGCATTTTACTTAGAAACTTGACCAATGTAATACTTGAAACCAATATCACAACTAAAATATCTTGCTCACGCGAAGTATGGTGTTATTCGAAAGGTCATTTTAATAAACTAAATTCATTATTAGTACATATTAATTGGGAAAATATGCTCCTGGTTAAATTCAACAAAAGGAATAAGGTAAAAAGCATGAGGTACCATGCTAAGGAAATGTTTTATGGAAACATAGATGGAGTGTTATTGGATATTTTTAAGCAAAACAAATCCTCGTATTGGAAAATTACTGAAATATATATTCAAACATTCAGGTTCAGCAGAATATATTCCTGCGAAAACGATATCAAGCTATTTTTATTGATATAGAAAAAGCTGATCAACTGAACAAATATTTCGCATCAATATCAACATTACAGGAAAATTACTCCGACTTGTCACGATTACTAAAAAAAAAAATCAATCGAAAATATATAGCATACAACTGTCAGAAAATGAAATTAAAGATATTATTATGAGTATTCTTATCAATAAAGCTACAGGCCCGGATAAAATTAGTCATAAATTTTAAAGAATATTTGTCTATCGGTTGTAAAACCTTTGTCTATCTTATTCAACATATCTTTAACAGAATCAGTTTATCCTACCAAATGGAAACTCGCTCATGTTATGCCCTTATTAAAAACATGCGATAAAACATTAACTTCAAATTAGAAATGTATTTCTTTGATCAGTTCCGTTGGTAAACTTTTCGAAAGAGCTGTTTTAACCATATCTCAAATTATTTTTTAGATAACAAAATGTTGTATAAATACCAATCTGGTTTCCAGGCTGGCCACTCAACAGTTCACTCAATACTAGAAATGTATTATAACATTTGCAAGGCAGTGGATATAAAAGCGCGTATTGTATGGTATATTGTGATATATCAAAAGCATTTGACAGAGTATGGCATAAAGGACTAATATATATGCTAGAAAGTTTTGGAATCCAAGGTCAACTTTTAGACTGGTTCCAGAGTTAGATTAAAGACATAAATCAAAGATATGTGTAAATAGTACGCTATCCAACGCTGTGAGTTTAAATGCTTGAGTTCCTCAAGGTTCTGTTTTGGGACCATTTCTTTTCAATATTTACATTAATGATATTGCCCACGATCTCAACTGTACTACAAGACTGTTTACTGACGACACCTGCTTATGTGCATCAAGTAGAGACAGACAGATAATACGTACAACACTGAATGTGAACTTAGAACATATTAATATCTGGACACGTAAATGGCTGGTTTCATTTAATCCCAAAAAAGACAGAAGCATTACTATTTTCATTGCGAAAAATATTGGCAACATTAAACTGACGTTCAATGATCAAATTATTACAAATGTTTCTACCCTCAAACATCTGTGAATTACATTCTCGTCTGATAGTAAATGATCTTACCACCTTAAATCAGCTTCTAAAATTATATCGTCCATGCACAAGTTAAAATACATGGTAAATAGATCTAGTTTTAAATAAAGTTTACATAAAATATATTCGACCTCACTTTTAGTTTGCTTGTGAAGTGTGGGACGGGTGTACAAATGATAGTGATAAACGAAAGCTGAGTCAATTTAACAAAATATATAATGGATTAGCAGCTACATATTTATCAGACAAACTCCTAGGTAATGTCAACTCTGCATCCAATTACAATATGAGAAATGCTGAAAGTATAATTGCACCATTTACTCGTACAACTTTAGCGTATGTATCATCCATACCATCAACCAGTAGACTGTGAAATTAACTATCAAATGGAATTAGGCAGTATGACACGATCACATTTTAAATTTAGTTTTAAATCATGGCTCGCTATTTACCGACCAGCATTATACGGCATATAAAGCAGGACCGAGGGCATATAAAGCCCAGTGAAGGTGGAAGAATTGGGAACTACTTTCAATTCAGATATTTTCTAAATATCTTTGCCTCGCGCGGCACTTGAACCCACGGCCACAGAATCACTAGAAATAATCTGTGTACGCTATCGACTGCGCTATCAAAGCTAAGAATAAAGTAACGGTTATTTTTTGCAGTAAACAGTGGGAATTATTATTTGGAATTGTTTCATGTATTTCCACATTAGTTGTCGTAATTGTTGATTATAGTGATAACCATGCTAACTGGTGCAGTTTATTTTGATCTAAAATAAATATGCATGCACTCTGTGAGGCTATACTATGTTATTTTCAAACACATTTGCAGGGCTCATCTAATATAAAATATATATGACAGATTCAAATGAATATCGTTTTGACTATCAATTAAAGAAACGATACATCATGTTTCTCGATACAAGCATGTTCCCCTTAACATTACCTGTATCATGAAGCAAAAAACAATGTGTTCAAGTGATATCTAGCTTCCCAACATGAACACGCCTTTCAGGATCTCTCAGATTGCGTAATTTGACAATATCGTTCCACACATTTGTAACAATTTATCTCATAAAAATAGTATTATAGAACTTAATTTTGAAGCCATGTATTGTACATTTGAATATGAGACTTGTTTTAATTATTTTACATAGTACAGCTTTTTTTCATCTGTTACATACGTTGTTTTCTTATGTGACCGTGTCTTCCTAGAGTATATACCAAATAGTTCTCATCGGAAATGTACGAAATTAACCAACACTAATTTACTGTTACAAATTAACCTTTTCACTTCTGACTTAATCATAACACCTGCTCCTTAGCGCTCCTCTGGTTGCCTGCGACATGGGGGGCGTGGGGTAAAGAAGAAAGACATCAATGGCATGGCAACGTGACTTCAAATTGCGAAAAGCTGTGGTAGAACTGTTTGAATTTCGCTCAAATTGCAGGTAGCTAGCTCTACGTTCGAGGAAATTTGTTATGGAATCATTGGTGGATATGGCAAGCATGTCAAATATATCGTATACTCGTGGATAGCATTTCATATGCCACAAAAATTGAGGAATTGACAATTTACAGTGTGGCAAAATTAATTTTCGAATTATGTATCAGAAAGTTAAACGACCAGTTGTTGGTTGAATTTGTTTATACTAATAGAGCGGTAATCGTACGTAGTTGGTTATTATTACACTGCTGCATCGCATGTTATGTCAGTTATTGCATATGTCCTCAAGGTATTGTCAAGTTACTACTCCAAGACCGTGGAATGCAACAGAATTCTAGGTATAGCTACCATTAGTAAAATGTTTTAAATACGTCATTACGAAATGCCAGTTCAATGTCAACCTTAAACTACCGGAGGAAGTGTGTGAATGAATAACACGTTCTTTTCTGTGTTATTCTGAACTAAACCTTCATTCATGAGGTACAGGAAATGAGCTTTGGGAAAGTGAAATAGCAGATTAGGATGCTGGCTAGAACATATATACACTTCCGGTGTGCCAGCACACGAAGCATACATGGCTGTGATCAGTTAGTTGTGAATCTAGCTGAAGGTGGGTAGCCGGTCTGGTAGCTAAAATCTGGCAGCCACGATGTGATCTTTGCATGCAATAACTGAATGAATTTCTGTTATGTGTGGGAGGATGGTGTTTAATGTCGGTCTTTGTCAGATTATCTTGTCGTGGGAGTCGCACACAAGAACGACGCGAGACTTGCACGTATACATGTGACAGGCGTAGAGGCAGCTTGGAGAGAGAACCACATCATCAAACACACGCGCACATAACACGTACATTCTCTCTCTCTCTCTCTCTCTCTCTCTCTCTCTCTCTCTCTCTCTCTCTCTCTCTCTCACACACACACACACACACACACGCACACACGCACGCATACACACACATGTACACATTAATATTGCACAGAACTAAAATTGCTGTATTACAATATTTCGTAACACAACTTTTCATTGTATATGCGTTTGTGTGTATATGCGTGTGTGAGTGTATATGCGTGTGTGTGTCGTGTGTGTATATGTGTGTGTGCTTGTTTGTGTGTGTATATATGTGTGTGTGTATGTGTGCGTGTGTGTGTATAATATATATACATACATATAGTAGTAGTAGTAGTAGTAGTAGTAGTAGTAGTAGTAGTATATAATTTTTTTAATAAATCACAAATTGATGATGTTCGTCCATTGGCTCTGTCCTGATTTTGACATATTTCGCTCGCCATACTATACCTCCAGTTGTTGATTATCTATGTAATAGATACATATAAGTACATCTAACATCCTGCGGAAGTCCATTAAATGGGAGATGAAATTAAAAAGCATATAAATAACTCATGTATAGCTATGCTACCCAACTTTTATCTTTCACCGAAACCTTCGTGATCGGTCGTTAAAAACGCAGCAGAGAGTATTTTTGTATAGACTGAATAACTAAAGAAATTTACCGATATCATCTCACATTAGTTTACGAGTATGTAAGTTTAATAATTGAGCAAAGCTGTAATGTATCTATTTTAATCAAATACAATTCAAAGTCAATCGTGTTTGTTCGCGATAATTAGTAGGCAGACAGACAGACAGATATTATATTTTATTATATTTATATTTTATTAGTATGGCTATATATATGTGCAACATCTGAGTCTCTAAGATACGCTATAATTCCATTGTCATTGTGATGTTCCTAAATGTAAAAACAATCAAATCAAATATCACAAGACGAGTTGAACCATCTGTTTTACGTCGTATGTGTATTTTACAGTACAACAGTTATTTGTCCCGCAATTATAATGTTTTACACAACACTATCAGCAGCGTTGTCCCCTCCAATGTGATGGCAATACATGTAATTAGATATTTATATAATATTATGTGATAGCAATACATGTAGTTAGATATTTATATAATAGTATGCGATAGCAATACATGTAGTTAGATATTTATATATTAATTAGACAAACTCAGTATTGAAACTGTCAACTGGATTTCACTTCTAAGAAATCTGTCGGATGTAAATTACTTCCTATTCATGCGAATTTGGCATGTGTTCACATTTGAATTCCCAAGTGTGAAAGCCGTTTAATGGTCCGCATAAAGACTGGCTCGCACATCCTGTCTAACACAGACAATGCTGCCTTGATTATCTCGGTCCAATCGGAAGTGGACGTCATTTTCAACACACCCCGCGCTGTCCGGAGTTGGGCGTGGGCGGTCAAACGGTCAAAGGTGCACTTTATCTGACCAGTATTATCTACATTATGCATTGCAAATCACATCCGCGTCCTGTTTGCCAAATGCTTGTTCATGTCCGTCAAACGATTATTTACTGGTGAGGTTCGACTGATGGATCGGGTTACATGACTGGTTACATGTTACAGAGTCGGGTTACAGCCAAGTTACAGTCCGGAGTATTGCTTCCTTATCAAGTCATCCGGAAGATGTACGAAGTGACATGAGAGAGAGAGAGAGAGAGAGAGAGAGAGAAAGAGAGAGAGGATGGGGAGATATGCACAGAGAGAGGGAGAGAGAGGGGGAGAGAGGGTGGGTGAGAGAGGTGGGAGGGAGAGGGATGGAGAGAGAGAATGTGGAGGGAGGGAGATAAATGGAGAGAGAGAGACATAGACAGAGAGAGAGAGAATATTTTATCCATTCATTAAAAAGGTATTCATATTTTTTTTAATAGAGGTAAATTGTAGCAACTTATTTCGGATATTAACAAAGAGTCAGTCGTCTTCTTTTTTTTTTATCAGAAACTTGCTAATGGCTTCATTTATTCCATCTTGACTGTGAGTTCTTTCACAGAATAATTTTTTTCCATAAGGAAATATTTCAAAACATCTAGTAGTAGTGCATACTCTTTAAAATATAAAAAAGTGTACTATCCTTCTTCCCTTTTATCTGTTTATCCAAGCACACCCACCTTACACCTCACACCTCACATTCCACACCTTCCCACCCCAGTTCTGAAGCGCGTACTGTTATCCAGGAAGACCTGACTATGTACTGTTGCCATAGATACAAACTCTTATAGCTATTATCCTTTGCCTAGAAGTAAGTGTGGACAGCAGTGTTTACTAGTTGTAGATATACCCGGTATATCTAAAACGATAACCTTTAATCTCTAGTTGAACGTGCGCCAAATAGTTTCCATGATACTGCATCTGTCGTCAATTTCCATAAAACCCTATGCACCAATTGCATGATAAATATAAACGCCCACTAATAATTGATCAATTTTAGATTGTATTAAACAGAAAATAGCAAATATTATATTTGCAACTGTAAAATGCAGCCTACACATAAATGTTATTTTTAATGGTATTTATTTAAGAGGCAAACATTACCGGGTAAATTGATATACATGTACATCACACGTACCTTGCGATTTTCATAATCAATTAAACCCACTCCCAGTCTGTCGGGATGAATACCAGTTGGTAGAGGTAATTAAATGATTAACCTTATAAATATTATTCTACCCGATCTTATACATAAAATTGTGTTAATCTAATGAATTCTACATGTCCAGATACTATATTAAAAATGTCACAATACATATTGTATGCATTTAAGCTTTACCCAACATTACATACTGCATTGTACCATGTTCTATGGCCTGTGGCCTAAAGAAAACCCATTATTATCTCTCAATCAAATACGTGTTCTATATTATATGACAGTTATTACCTGTTGTAGATTTTATTCAATCTTTTTTGTTGTTGTTGTATTTCCGGTCGGGGAGGGCGGGGGTGGGGGGCGGCGTAGCGCAGTTGTAGACCGTTGGACTTCGGAACCAAAGGTTCCAGATTCAAATCTCACCCAAGACTCATAAAACTCAGTTTGCCATGTTTCAATCAAATGTATCCACTATGCTGTTGACACCCATCACTGTAGACATATATAGCTCCAGCATTGTAACCATTGCAATTGCTGCCAAACCTTTCTTATGCTCAAACAGTGGGCGTGTGTGGCGGCCGGTGAACAGCCAAACATGTAACAGCTTTCTGTAGGCTCCATTAACTGTTCATAGCTTCGAAGAAATATGTATAGCATATTGACAATTGCTTGGTATTGGCAAAACAATTGAGTATTGTGGCTAGAGTGGGGTTATTATACTATACGTTCCGGTAGTTCATTATCCGTGAAGTATTATCATTTGAATGAAGTGCCAGGATGTTTATCTGATCATATGGGGATTAATCGAGATGTGCGAGTACATATCCGTATCGATAATCAACCGATTACCGATATTATACATACAATCTCTGTGTCTTAGATATATCTGATTATCGATGTGAATACTGATGTCCAAGGTTAGCCAGCTGTCGATATAATATGTTATCGACTTATTATTATCGACTCATTATACTGCTAGGTTAACATACAATTTCATGGGTCCTTGCCTAAAAACCTACCTCGGCCATTTCCGACGTTACATCGATGTTAATCCTTGTCAAAGACGTTTCGGGGCAATATTTTCGATTTTTAATTACTTACATTTTTTTGAAAGATTGACATGGCCAGCTGAAAGGCGAATTGAAAAGTTGACGTGCCAATTCTTTTTTTTAAATGTAAACATTCATTAAAATCGAAAATAAATGCCACGAAACGTCTTTGACAAGGATTAACACCGGTGTATAGTGTTCACAACTTCACAACAATGATGAATTGGTATGTTTTGAATGTCTATTCCAGTTCTGTAGTATTTACAGTCAACTACCAGTATTTCGTTATTTGCAAGTCGTGAATGTATTAATCAACAATCGTGCTTATTGGAAATGGTATTATGATATTTCTGTGGTTAGCTACAAATTATACTAGACCTCAACCTGTAATTCATCAACTCGTGATGTGCAACTAGGTCTGATGTGCATCTAACATTGAGTTTATGTGCAACTAACATAAAACTAACATTGAGTTTATGTGCAACTAACATAGAATTACGATAAAACTAACATTGAGTTTATGTGCAACTAACATAGAATTACAATAAAACTAACATTGAGTTTATGTGCAACTAACATAGAATTACGATAAAACTAACATTGAGTTTATGTGCAACTAGCATTGAGTTCTGAACAGACCTTTCCTGACGACAAATATTTTTACTTATATACCAATACTTCTGACTACATCGCTAACAATAGCACACGGAACTATTTTAGTTAGCCTGGCACGCACGTGATGTATGTGTACAAATTACTAGTATCCATTCATGTGATTACCTGGCATGTATCTACCAGCCTTCTGTACAGCAACAGTCTCTTATCGTATTACATTATTGCAGTATCTCATTTATCTTAATGTCTTGTTTACATCCATTCATGAATATTAGAATGCGGTTCTCACGTTACAGCCAGCTATTTCTAACTTGAGACTTCCGAGCTCAGCTGCATTATTACATTTTAATGTATGCAGCGAGCTGACTGATCTCTAGAATGGCCTTGTTTACTTGTTTCTATTTTCCAACCTATGATTATTCAGGTATACTCGTTCGTTTTTGATGAATGATAGGACGTCAGGACTGAATAATGTAGTTGTAGGAGTTGTATGTGTCTCTGTGTGTATGTGTGTGTGTGAGTGTGTGTGTATATGTCTCTGTGTGTATGTGTGTGTGTATGTATGTTTGTGTGTATGTGTGTGTGTATGTATGTGTGTGTATGTGTATGTATGTGTGTATGTATGTGTGTGTATGTGTATGTATGTGTGTGTATGTATGTGTGTGTATGTGTGTGTATGTATGTGTGTGTATGTGTGTATGTATGTGTGTGTGTAT